>JAJOOE010007998.1:0-27653 GCA_036250405.1 Solanum raphanifolium
TTTTTTTTCCAAATCCATCTGTGATGGAGGGGTTTAGGCGTAGCCCCAACCTGTGCATTGCTTCAAAAGATCACACTTACAAAAGAAGAGGGTGGATATTTGTCCAAGCCCCCTTGAGTTACATGGAGGATGTAGATTTCCTCTTTGTACAAGAAATGTCCCCTACTATTAGGAATGAAATAACCACATATGAAATTTGTCAAGGACAAATCATTTACAATGTAAATTCTGTTAGACATTAGAATACTAAATACAAAATATACTAAACTCTTGTTAAAATCAACCATGATCAAAAGAGAAGGTTTTCGTTTGAGCTCTAATCCGAAAGGTTGGGAGCTCTTCAATTTCGTTCTTCATAAGTTTTTTAACTCTCATAGGAAGAGACAAAAACTCTGTGAAGAATGATCTTTGCATAGTATATACTCCCATATTTGCTAGATAATCTGCTATCATGTTCACTTCTCTATAACAATGTTGAAAAGAGAAGGTGCCTTGTACCTTAAGGCTATGAATGTCTTCAATGATGTGCTTGATTTGCCATGGTGTTTTAGCTTTTCCATTAATCATATTAATAATTAACATGGAGTCAGATTCCACCAAAATGTTTGTAAATCCCTTATCTAGGCACCATTCGATACCAAAGAGAATTGCTTTAGCTTCAGACATATTGTTTGAGCATTCTCCAAAATATTCAGCATATGCCATAATCAAGTGGCCTCTCTCGTTCCTCAAAATGCCTCCACCTCCTGCCTTTCCTGGGTTGCCTTTACTGCAGCCGTCGGTGTTTAATTTATATTTTATTGGTTTAATCCATCTGATGCATCGAATGTCTAGTCTCGGCTTAAGTACTTCAATCTGCTGCCATGCTATATGCCATTCCCTGTCCAAGTTAAGACAAGGAAAATTAGAATTGATTAACAACTTTACCAAAGAAATTACCTGAGAGATAACTCTGAGGGGATTGCATTTGATTCCTTCATATCGATGACTGCATCTAGCCTTCCACAGCTCCCAACATATGACAATAGGTGTGCATTGTTGAACAAAAGAATGAACTTTGTTTTTCGCATCAGACAGCCACCAGTTCATCAAAGTACTTCTAATGTTGTTGTGATTATCAAAAATATCACTATGGATATTAAAATAATTCCAAACTTCATCAGCAAGTTCTCCATTTCTGAAAAGATGGTTTGTGTCTTCTGTAGCATAGTTCTTACAACAAGAACATCTAGATGGTCCTGCGACACGAAATCGATGAAGAGCTTGATCAGTAGCCAATTTGTTCTTAAGAAGTCTAAGCATAAAGAAAGAGATTTTGAAAGGAATTTTGTGGTGCCAAATTTTTTCGGCAGTCAAAGTAGTATTCCTTCCTTCCCTGAGAACTTTCCAAGCAGATTTGCAAGTGAAGAAACCATGAGTGTCAGGAGTCCATATCGGAAAGTCATCTTCTCCCTCATAGATGTTAATATTTTGGATTTGCTTAACCGTATCCATAGGAAGAATACGGAGAAGCTTGTTTTCATCCCAAGTGTTGCCAATCATAAAGTTTGCAACTTTGAGTTTTTTGGATCTTCGAGTATGAGGAAAATGTTGTCCAAGATTACCGGTACCTAACCAATTATCCCACCAGAAAGAGCAATTTCCTTTGACAATTTTCCAAACTAAGTACTTCTCACAATCACTCCTTACATGAAGAATTCTTTTCCAGGTGTGAGACTGCCCTGAAACCCATTTTTTCTTCACTGGATGCGCTCTTGGGCAATATTTAGCTTCAAGAAAGTTCCTCCATAAGGTATTTCTAGTTCTAAAGCTCCACCAAACTTTAGCACTAAAGATATTGTTAATGTCTTGGATTGATTTGATTCCTATTCCACCCTCGTCAGTGGGATAACAAAGATTTTTCCAAGCAATCCAATGATGTTTCTTTTTTCCTTCAGTCTCACTCCAAAAGAAATTAGCAAACAACTTTTCAATCTGAGAAGTAGTTGTTTTCGGAAGATGTATCACTGAAAGCATATGAAGGGGCAATGATTGAAGGACTGCTTTTATCAAGACAGCTCTACCCCCACAAGAAATCATCTTGCCTTGCCAACCTTGCAATCTACCAGTAATTTTAGAGATAAGACCATCAAAATACTTGACTCTTTGTCTACCAAAATAAATGGGACATCCCAAATACGTGAAAGGAAAGTTAGATTGAGAGAAACCAGTTATTCTCTTAATGTCATCTGTCAAGGACTCATGAGTATTTGGAGCTACTAGAAAACAAGACTTGTCTTTGTTGACGAGTTGTCCAGAACATTTCTCGTAAACAGAAAGCTTATTCATCATAGCCATTAAAGACAGAGGATCCCCAGAAGAGAAAAGAATAGTGTCATCTGCATAACTGAGGTGAGTAAAAGAGGGACATCCTTTATCGACTGAGTAGGGAATGAAACTTTCACTTATGAGTTGCTCCATAAGTTTGGTCAAAAGTTCAGCTCCAATAATAAATAGAGAGGGTGACAAAGGATCTCCTTGTTTAATTCCTCTTCCCGATTTGAAGAAACCATGTCTGCTTCCATTTATATTGATAGAGTACCAATTGTTTGCAAGAAGCCTCCATATCATATCAATCCAGTATTCAGAAAATCCAAACTGCCTGAGAACTTGACATAAGAAAATCCAATCAACTCTGTCAAATGCTTTAGTCATGTCAAGTTTAATGATAACATTACCATTGACATTTGGATTCTTAATGTTGTGAACTAGCTCTTGAGTGAGCATGATGTTATCAGTGATAGATCTATCCCTCATGAATCCTGTTTGATTCGGTGAGACCACTTTATGAATGACTTTAGATAGTCTTGTGTTCAGCATTTTGGATATGATCTTAGAGCTAAAATTGCTTAGACTTATTGGTCTCAAATCTGTAAATCTTTGAGGGTTTGGAGTCTTTGGAATAAGGATAAGACATGAATGAGTGAAAGATCTTGGAAGTGGAGTACCTGCAAAAAAATCACAAACCATGTTAAATAAATCAATCGAGATAATATCCCAACATTTTTGATAAAATGTTCCTGTTAAACCATCTGGTCCAGGAGCACTGTCCGCACTTAGTGAAAATACTGCCTCTTTCAACTCAGTCATAGTAGGTAGGGCATCCAATATATTATTGTCTTCTTCATTTATCACACATGGTAGACAATTTAGAATACTGAAATCTTTGTGAGAATCGTCCTTACTGAATTGGGATTCAAAGAAATTTATTGCTTCCTTAGCAATTTCATCACTTCCTTCAATCCATGTGTTATCATCCTTTTTGATCTTTTTGAGGACTAATCTTCTTCTCTTATTGTTCATGATGGTATGAAAAAATTTGGTATTAGAGTCACCATCTTGAAACCATTTCATACCAGCCTTTTGTTTCCAAAAAGCTTCTTCCTCCTTGATATGCATAATAAGTTGAGCATTTGCGCAGTTGTAAGCCATTCTGTTACTATCAGAATTGTTGGTCAAGCAAATTTCTTCTAAATCCGCAACCTTTTTTTCCATAGCTTTAGTGTTATCAAAAATGTTACCAACACTGTTTCTCGACCACTGAGATAGCTTTCTGCATGTGTTTTTCAATTTCAAGTGGAAATTCCACATGGGTGATCCACTAGTATCTTCATTCCAGGCAGCCTTCACTGTTTCATTAAAACCAGGTTCTTGAGTCCATAGATCTAAGAATCTAAAATATTTCTGATGAGTTTGATGAGAAGAGGATATAGAAATCAAGAGAGGGCAGTGATCAGATCCAGTCCTGATAAGATGGGTGACTGTGGTATCAACATACTTGAGTGACCATTCAGTATTTATTAATACTCTATCAAGTCTTTTCCAAATTCTTTTTCCTTTTCCTCGACCATTACACCAAGTATAGATAGAACCAAGGAATCCAATATCTATCAAGGAGCAATCCATCATACAATTTATAAAAGGTATACTTTTATACATTCTATGAGAGTTACCCCCTTGTTTCTCCTCTGGAGCCAAAATAACATTAAAATCTCCTGCGACCAGCCAAGGAAGATTCATGTTATTAGCAATGTATCTCAAATCATTCCAAAGTGGCTCCCTTAAATGATCCTTGCATTTTGCATATATGACAGTCAATAGAATGGTTTCCTCAGGAGTAGTGATGCTACAGGTGACTTGCTGCTCTTTATCTTGAATAATGACACAATCATAGAGCTGATCACAAAAAATCCAAATCTTATTGTTACAGTTTGAGTAAGCGAAGCTGTAACCCAATCGCCTTTTGAATTTGTCAAGTTTGGTCCTTTTGCTAAAAGGTTCCATAATAGCAATGAAAGCAAGATTGTGAAGTCTTTTAATTTGATTAAGTCTATCAAAGGCACCTTGACTGTTGATGCCTCTCACATTCCAAAAGATGGACTTAATCATCAAAATTGATTGGAAGTTGAGCTTTGATCCTGTGTTTTTTTCACAGGTTTTCTAATTCTACCTCCTCTGCCTCCTCTATTGAAATTGTCACCTCTAGTATTTTGCGAACCTCTAGGTGAGAGATTCATTTTCCCTGATAAATCCTCAAAAGCTTTAGCGACTTCTGGTTCCTGTTGGATAGTACTAAAAGTATGATATTGATTCTCGGCTTCTTCATCACTTGTTGAAGCATCATCATTATCCTCCACACTTTCATAACTATCATCACTGCTCTCTCGAATTTTCTCATTTTCTGTTTCGGTATCTTCTTCTGTTTCTTCCTCTTCCTCAGAGGATTGATGCTCGTGGGTGTCTATAGCTTTGGTTGTGATTTTTTTGTTGTCGTGGGCTTTGTGTATTATTTTGGATTTGTCAGTGGATTTGGTTGTAGTTTGATTTGGCTGTGGGTTTTGTTGGTTGTGTCTAGTGATTTGGTTCTTGGGTTTGATTTCTGGTAGGACAGAGGTCTTTTTTTGTTTGGACAAATTTTGGTCAGTAGTGGAGCTGGCTTGCATCTGATCAACCGGGTGCTTTTGAGGCTTTTTTATTTCGGTAATATTTTTCTGTCGTGTATTGGTTTCATCTTCCCAATTAACCTTTTTGTTGTCATTCTTATTTTTTTGCTGATTGCTCTTATGTTTGTTCTTTTTTGAAGTATCATCCTTTTGCGTCTTGTGTTTATTGCCAGAGATATGAGTTTCTTCATCCAAAATCTTCTCCCCTTTATTTTGGTCTTGCTTTTCTTCTTGGAGTCTACTTGTTTCACCTTTTTCCGTTCTTTGTTGTTGCTCCCCTATTACAACATTGTTTGTTGTCTCATTTGTGGCGTTTTTTCCTTTCCCTTCCACAAGAGGCAAAGTTTTCTTCTTTTGATCATGAGCATTGGGTTCACTGATGACCACCCCAACATTTTTCCTGTTTTGTTTTCCTTTCTTTCTGCTAACTTCCTGAAAGCCATCTTCAGTTTCTTGAGATTGAGGTGTAGTAGTCTTTTTATTTTTCATTTGCTCTTCTCTCAATCTTTTTTCATTTTCAAGATTTATCTTGGTTCTGCATTCCATTTCTGTGTGTCCCTGAAGTTTGCAATAAGCGCAGTAACTAGGAGCATCTTCATATTCAATTTCCAGCCATTCTCCATCTTCAGACCCATCCGGTCTTTTATATCCAAGCCAAATTTCCTCTTGTTTTGGTCTTAGGAGGTCAATCTCCACTTTGATTTTGGCTACATTTCCCCTAGATTTGGAAAAAGTGGCTTGATTTGGAGCAACTGCTATACCAATAGATTGTACCAATTTAGATAGGATATCCCATCTAAACAAGTGCCAAGGAAGTTTATGGATTAAAATCCATATGGGGACAGTAGATGTTTCTTGCTCAGGTTTAAAATCAGGTGTCCATTTCATGACTTTCATAGTGTATGGACCAATATCAATAAAAGGCTTAAAGTAGATATGCTTGAAATCTACTTCATTAGTAAAGTCCAGGTAAACACATCTGTAGTTATAGAAAGCAATTTTGACAGTACCTAACAGTTGAAATTGCCCAATGAAAAGTTTCCTTAGTTCCTCCATAGTTGGCTTTCCTTTAATGAACTTCCCCACAATGGTCCATTTGCAATCTTGAGCTAGGCTGCCGAAGTAGTCTTCGGCTGAGAAATAAACTGCAGGTTTGCCCAAATGTGTTCCATGTTTAATGTCTACATGAGTTTTTCCAGCACTAGAGGATGTGAGCCTAGATTGAACAGCTGCTGCGAACGTGGGCTTTGAGGGTCCGCTGGGTTTCGATCTTTGACCTCCAGTAGCATTATTCATCGCATTTGATATCGAAATTTGTTGATTCAGATTTTGATTGATATGATCCTCAGTTGCTGGCTCGTCTGAATCAATATTTTTCTGAGTGGAATTTGGCTTTGGATTAGGATCGTGATTGTCGATTTTGTTAGAGGCATTTCCTTTACTGTAGTTTTTGACGGGTCGGTCGAAGTTAGTAGAGACCTTGAATTGATCGTCTCCTTTTCTTTTTTTAGCATCCTCTGCAGTGTTGTTTACTTTGACCAGAGCTGATTGAAGAGCTTGCAAGAAATCTGGGTTGTTAAGGGCAAGATTGATAAGCTCTTTATATTGATTTTCATCTGGGTTTCCTTGAGGAGTTTTCTGCTTGAGGGCAGAATTGAGGTTTAAATCCTCCAAATCTTTATTGGCCGTGATTTTGCTAGTTGGGATGGGCGGAGGATCTGGCGGGACTGCCGGATTTTGCCCGATAGGGTTCATCGGAATCAAAAAATGTTAGAGAGAAGTCAAAGAGAATTTTTTTTAGAGAGAGAAATTACCGTTGATGGTAATTTCCATCTATGAATACACTTATTTATGGGCATAAATACGATATATTCTGCTATGTTATGAAACCAAAATACAAAAAACAACATTTTAGACCAAGATAAGAAAACTTGCCTTGAAACTTGTGCATTGAAGTTCCTCCATTAGTAACAACTTCAAATTTCCATATTGGTGTCTCTCCATTAGTAACAACTTCAAACATTATTTGATCTCCCTTCTTTAGGCAATTATCGACCATGAATTTATACCATCCATCTCTAATATTGACTTCAGTTCTCCAATAACGAAACTTTAAATTCCACGATCTTTGTCTTTCATCTCTTATAATCAAATCGCATTTCTTGTTGTTCAGACCGTTCGAATATGCAAATTGTTTAGGGATATACTGAAATGGTGTATACCATTGCACACATAAATGTTAAACATTTCATGTTCTTTGTATTTGCACTAAATATAATTCTAATTAACAAATAAAAGAACAATATAAGATAACTTTCGAGTCCTATATGCTCAGATTATTTGATAATTTGTAGGTTTACCTTTTTTAGGGGTTACTAACTAATGTGTACCATAGAGATGTACTTGCAATAATTGCTTATTAAGTAAATTTTTGGGTCATTTAGTAGCTGGTTAGAATAGTGCAGACATTAGTTATGTGAGTATTAGTAATGTATAGGTATTAGTTATTTCATTTTTAACTTCTGCATAAGATAATAATTCAATAAATCCCTTGTAACGTATATATGTGTTAGTTATGCGGATTTATAAATTGTAAGCTAAACATCGTCTATAAATTTTATACATGAATAACTTATTTCTTAACAAGCTATTAAACATTGTGTAACTTATACAATAATTAATAAATGTATAATTAAGTTGCTTCTTTACTAAAAAATAAACAACCCCAAGGGTGTGTTTTAATATGGCGGGAATACTTTTTTCAGAAAATATTTTTCAATTTTTCTATGTTAATGACATTTCACATTAATTGGCTCATTCTCAATGCTTCAACACCCCCTACCTCCAATCCATCTCTACCTCATAGTCCCCTATTCCCACCTACGTAGTCCCCTTTCCCTGTACATTCTTCATAGTGTTTATCTAAATTATATAAAATATTTTTTATTTATTTATCAAGCACAAGAAAACAAGCAAGAAACTCACCTATCTTACAAGAAAATATTCTCCAAGATAATACTTTCTTAAGTTCAATGAGGAGAAAATGACCAAATACCCCCCTAACCTATTAGTCAATTCTCAACTACATACTTATACTTCATGGGGATCCTATTACTCCCCTGGATTTTTTATTTTCGATATTTTGTGTCCCTTAAACGCTGATTTGTCCAAGAAGGTGAATACACCTCTTGTAGGCGCGTAAGGATTCAACAAAGACATATAATGACTAAAATTGAATTAAATAGTCCATGTGCCAGTCTCTCATTGGAGATTATATAATTAATTCATTTTTTTTAATTCTTTCCCTTTTCTTATATCACAAAATTGTTATACTCATTTCAAGATTTCTTCCAAGTTTTTCTCAATGTCCTCCAATGGTGGTCTTCCAAATTTCGTCTCTAGGAGTTCCAACTCAGTTTGTAGCTACTGATTTATGCATAGTTAATAATACATCAACCATTTTTAGCTACAACAATCACCTAACTCATAAGAAACTTTCATATATGAAGCTCAAAAATGGAGTTTAAGTTTTTTCTTAAACCCCTCATAATTTCAGCAAAAAAAGAAAAGTCAAACCACAATGAACCAACATGGTGTATTTGAAATTTCACTTTCTAATTTCATTCTTACCAAATTTGTTTTTCACTCCCACATTTGTGAATACTTATTTGTGAATTTTTGTTTTTGTGTTCGATTTCAAATTGAAAGTTTATGTAGACTAGTTATGAAGTTGTTCTTCTTCTTTAATTTGGTGTAGAGATTTTTTACTCATTTTTCTCTTATTATTCTCTAAAGATTAATGGAAACTTCACATAATTTTAGGGGATTATTAATTTATTATTTTGATTAAGTTTATAATTTACAGGAAAAAAAAAGAATTAAAAAAAATGAATGTACAGTGATTCATCGCGTGTGCTGCACAACTTTGACATAAAACTAGTTATGACTTTTTAGGGAGGTGATTATTTCATATTTAAATTGTCAAGGGGTAATAGGATCCCCGTATAGAATAAGTTTGTAGTTGAGAATTGACTAATAGGTTGAGGTTTTTTTTTTTTGGCTATTTTCTCGTTCAATGAGCCTTGAAACTTACCAAATAACCTCTTGAAATACAATATTGTGCAATGGTGCACTCAAAATGAGATTGAATAGTAGCAGCTTCTGCATGGGAAGAAGTCTTATTTGACAACTTGATGTTGGGCCTTGATTTTTCTGTTACATTAATGTCAAGAAATTAAAAAAATGATGAAAATAATTAAAATATTAGTTTTTGTTATAAAATAAACATCATTTGGTTTCGCCGTTAGTGAATAAGGGCATGTTTGAACCAATTAAATTGAATCCCCTTGACTTATAATTAAGATGAGAAACTTGCCTTGAAACTTCCTCATTGGAGTTTCTCCATCAGTAACAATTCGAAATTTCCATACTGGTGTTTCTCCATTAGTAACGATCTCAAACATTATACGGTCTCCTTCCTTTAAATACTTTTCCACAGCAAATTTACGCCATCCATTTCCAATATAGGTTCGATTACCATTGGAATTTAGCTTTATATTCCATGACTTTTGTCTTTCATCTCTTAAGATCAACGCACACTTCTTGTTGGTGAGACCATATGCAATTGCAAATTGTTGAGGCAGAAACTGAAATGGTGTATATAAATGCAAATAAATAGGCTATTAATCTTCAAATTTACACCAAATTTATAACACCAATTAATAAAGGATAAGACACATAAGAAAAAAAGATGACGTGAAGATATTGTCAAAAAAAAAAACTAGTACATAGTTTTTTTATGAGGAAAATGGAATTCTCTCATGAAAAATTCAGATAAAGACAGATACAAAGCGTAAAAAAATCTTTGATGGGTAAAATAGACAAACAAAATTAAATTAAGCTAAAACATTTTTTTCTTTCTTGCAAGAAGGAAAGCACTGAAATTTTGAGGAATGACATTAGTCGAGTTAAAAACTTTACCAAAGTTTTAAAATACGAAAAAGTAAATATATATGAACTAGCTTAATAGAGTTCAACATCTATTATATATAGATAGAAAGTAATTTCAATCATATATAAATAATGTAATTTTCCACTGACAGAAATTTAAATAAACCTCTAGCCCCAAACTAACTCAACTCATGACGGAGTAAACTACTTGCACAAAATAATTCCTATGGTATATATTGCTTTAGCCTAAAAAATCTTAAAATTGTAATTTTGAGACTTACCATAAAACCTTTCGAAAGACAATATTGCCTAATAATGCATTCAAAATGAGGTAGACCAAAAGACTTGTCATAAGTAGTCTCATCTTTATCCTCATCCTCATCTGAGATAAAAGTTAGAACTTTAATAATATGAAATTTCAAATATTTAGTTTAAAATTAATATTTGTCAAATTTAACTTCAAATACCACATATTTAAAAGTTCAGTAATACATATATGCATAAAATTCAGGCAAAAATGGCTAAACATGGAAAATAAAAAGTTGAAAAAAAAAGTTGAACTTGCCTTGAGACTTCTTCATTGGAGTTTCTCCATGAGTAACAACTCGAAATTTCCATATTGGCGTTTCTCCATTAGTAACAATCTCAAACATTAAACGGTCACCTTCCTTTAAAGAGTTTTCCTCAGCAAATTTACGCCATCCATCTCCAATATAGACTCGAGTTCGAATATTGCTGGAACTTAGCTTTAAATTCCACGACCTTTGTCTTTCATCTCTTACAATCAACACACACTTCTTGTTGGTGAGACCATTTGCAATTCCAAATTGTTGAGGCAGTATCTGAAATGGTGTATATTATAAGTGCAAACAAACAGTCCATATTCTTCAAATTATAAGGATTCAACATCTATTCTATATAGATAAAAAATAATTTCAATATATGATATATAAATAATATAATTTTCCATCCGTAGAAGTTCAGATAAACCCCTAGTCCCAAGTTAGCTCCGCTCATAACAAAGTAATACTACTTACACAAAATAATTCATATGGTATTACTTTAGCCTAAAAATTCTTAAAAGAGTAATTTTGAGACTTACCATAAAACCTTTCGAAAGGCAATATGGTCTAACAATGCATTCAAAATGAGGTTGACCAAAAGACTTGTCATCATGAGTAGTCCCTTCCTCATCCTCATCCTCGTAAAGATACTCGACGTATTCTCTATCACAATGACTTGAATCAAAGATGGAAACTTCAAATTCCATATCTCCTTCATATTTGAAAATCAACAAATCTCCTAATTGCAAATCATGTTCCTCTACAAACTCTTTCCAATTACCCTTTTCTAATCGTCGATCATTCACTTTCACTAACCATTTTTTACCCTTCCTTCTCAATATTGCATGTTCATATTGATCATGTCTCTTCAAATACTTCAAGAAACCTATAGGAATTTTCTACAACATAACAAATAAATCTTAATTGAAATTAAAATAAATTATTCATAAGATATGATATATTTAAAGAATTACTACTTACAAGTCCATTTTTGAATCCTGGTAGAATTGGTTTGAAAAAATGAGGTTTCTTGGGAGGGACTTTCATGTGTGTTCTTTTTTGTTTTTCCTTAGAAAAAAAATGAATGAATTTAGTCGAAGGGAAAGTTTTATTAATAGAAGTATTCACTCCGATTTATAATTTATCTGTCTTATTTTCATTTTTAATTCTTTATAAGAAGTATGTCTTTTTCTTTTAAGCAATTTTTTAATCTATTTTATCACCTGATATATTTAAAATTATTAGATTTAAAGATATTTTAGTATATTTTATTTATCTTAAATTTAATGTCTAATTTCCTTAAATTTTATGTTAAATTAAAAATTAGACAAATAATTTTAAACGGAGACGATATATATATAAAATATAATATAATAATAGGCAATTTGCTTTTCATATTCTGAGAGGACAGTGTTATCCAATGTTAATAAATAAATAATAATGGTGTACATCAATATTATTGCAATAAATGTTACCATGTTTAGTGACTCCCTCTTCCTGCTCGTTTTATTTTAAGTTATTTTTTCCGTCTCATATTAGATGATACTGACACGTCTCATATTAGATGGTAGAGCGTAGTAAAAGAATATTAAGTTTTATAGTATATTATTAATATCTTATTTAGTATTACTTTTAATTTATATATAACTAATTATATATTATATTGTGTATTTATGTGTGTATTAGTAATACAATTCCTCCCAAGATATTTTTATTTTACAAAGCTAAAGAACGTAGATGATATTTTTATTGATAAATATTTTATCATATATTGTGAGCCATGGTGAAACTAATTTTTTTATTAAGAATATTTAATTTTTTTGTTGTACTACAAAACGTGTTTTATTTATTATACTACATATTTAAAATTTAAAATTACAAATTTAATTATTTTTTCTTATTTTCTTAAATTTCATGTCTAATCAAACTTAAATACATAAAATAAAAAGTTATTATTAGATTAAGAAGAGCAGAAAAAGTTATTTATTAGATTAAGAAGAGCAGAGTTTATCTCTTTGAATGGCGTGTAAAATTAATAATTGATCGTTCGACATTTGATCAAGAGTTAAGTTATTTATACATTAAATATGTTATAATATTAATATTATTTTTCTACCTGGTATAAAATCCAACACATCTAGTACATTATTCGATAAGCAATTAAAAGATTTACATAACTAATACTATAATACTTTCTCTGTCCCTAATTATTTGTCCATTTTTTCTTTTTTAGTTATCATTAATTACTTGTCCATTTTAACAAATCAAGAAAGAATAAATTTTTTTACCTATTATACCATCAATTAATACTTTGACAAATATAGAGCTTCTTGAAACTCTTAAATTTTTAATTCATTCACTTCATAATTAACAAGGGTAAAATAGTAAACTTACTATGTCAATTATTATTTTTTAATAGGTGTACCAATTCAAAAATGGACAAGTAATTAGGAACGAATAGAGTATAAATTCTAAGAAAATGCATTATTTTATATAAGAAAAGTTAAAATAACTAATAGCTCTAGCCCCAGGCTAAACTGTCTCCTTAATTTAAAAATATGTGATGTGCTGTATATTTTTAGAAATGATATATATGTTCCTATTTATATGTCATAATTTTTTTTATTTTAAGTGTATTAAGAAATTAAGTAAGTTTACTATTTTATTTTTTATTTTTAAGTTAACTTTTTATGAATTAATTTATTTTGATTAATTAATTTAACCATGAATATAAATTATTCACCTAGTTTTTCTATATTGATCAAATATATATTTTCAAGGATAATATAAGAAAAATATTATAATTTGTTTTACGACTAATATTCAATATCAATATTAGAGTTCAATTATTTTAAATATGAACCGCGTAAAGCCTCATTTGAGAAAAAATGCTCCCTAATTAAAAAAAAATTCATACTCAAAACTTAAACCGACCTGATAAGGATAATTATAGGCTCTCTATATAGATGTTAATTATTGATTTTGTAGGGAGGACAGTACGTTACGTATTCCAAAGGCAACTTTCCAGAAGTAGAAAGTTGACACCTTTTCAATCAGACAAAGGACAGAGAAATTTATAATTATGACTTTATACTATACATATACCCTTTAATTTTGCACTTTCAAAGTCGTTTTATTAAAAATAAGTTATCTTGAGATTAATTATCTAAGAGATCAAACCTAAAATAGTAAAGTCATAGTATAGCATATCTAAGAGTAAATTGGTACTGAGCTCTACAATTCTGAACGGAAATGAGTATATAGAAATATATGATCACTTGATACGTGACACCCTGGTTTAGGATAAAATCTCATATCAATAAAATACAATAGATATATTATATATGCATAAATAAGCAAGTCTTACATCTTATTAACGTGTTTTAAAGTTGTGTGGACCTACCTATTGAAAACAATATCACTCAAAAGCGGACCCACATGTATAGGTAAGGTTGAACGTACACCCACTAACTTCGAAAAAAATTATGTATATCCATCTTTCAAAAACTGGCAGAAACTAAAATATGGAATAATTAACAGTGCATCCATGGGCAGCATAAAAATGCACTCGGGTCGTTAGTACAAACCAAAGCACCTACCCGTAGCTTGCTAGGGTTCTATCCCGGCTAGAACCTCATATTATAACAAAGTAAAGTACAATTGTCATGGAAAGTTTCGCTAACACCTAACTTAAGTTAATATTGGTGCAATCTTTAAATCCTGAATTCGCCTCTGATATCGTTAAGAAGCCGAGTCATTATAGATAATATCAGAGTCACTTATGTGTCAACTTTATTGATGGTTCATTACAACCCAATAATTTCGGCCAAAACATTACAGTATTAGTTTTAAGAAATTCACTTAATAAATATCTAAATTCTAATAAATACTTTTTTCTAAAATTCAAAACTAATAAACTCAGAATTTTAAATCGTCGACTAATATATATGTCCCCTGAATATGAAAAGCAGCTGCATTTTAATTCCATCAATAATAGTAAACTTTCTAACTTTCCTTACAAGTTACACTTATATATAATTCCCCCCTCCAATATTATTCTTACATTTAAATCTTCCCTAAAATAAGAAAATATTTTCTACAATAATTACATTTTTTGGTTTTCCATGGAAATCCCTCCAAAGAAACCTCACTTTTTCAAGCCCATTCTACCAGGTTTCAAGAATGGCCTTGTAAGTAACACTAAAAAGAATGTATTTACTTTAACATGTAATTAGCACCAATAATAGTATGCGCAATATATGTATAATCTTATAATGAACATTGTCTAATTGATTAATTTGTTGTACTATAGAAAATTCCTATAGGTTTTTTGAAGTATCTCAAGGGACATGATCAACATGAACATGCAATATTGACAAGAGGTGGTAAGAAGTGGTTGGTGAAGGCGAACGGGCGGCGATTAGAGGAGGGTAGTTGGAAAGAGTTTGTAGAGGAACTTAATTTGAAATTGGGAGATGTGTTAGTGTTCAAACATGAAGGAAATATGAAATTTGATGTGTCCATATTCGATTCGAGTCATCATTGTGACAAAGAGTATGCAAAGTACGAGGACGAGGATGAGGATGAGAATGTTACTCATGACAAGCATTTAAGTCAATCATATTTTGAATGCACTATTAGACAATATTGCCTTTCGAAAGGTTTCTTGGTAAGTACTTTCTGTTGATGTAATATACCACAAATACAATAAATTACAGTTCAACTGATGTGTGTAATTGGCTATACACCATGTTAGTGGATTCCAAAACATTTTGCAGTTGCAAATGGTTTCATCAAGGGTAACAAGAAGTATGGTTTGATTATAATTGATGAAACACAAACAAAATTGTGGAACTTAATGCTCAAGTCTTGCAACACTAAAGTTTATGTTGCGGATGGATGGGGAAAATTCAGTGCTGATAATTGCTTAAAAGAAGGAGATCGTATAATGTTTGAGGTCGTTACTAATGGAGAGACACCAATATGGAGATCTCGAGTTACTAGTAATGCAGAAACTCCGATAAGTAAGTTTCAAGGCAAGTTTCTCATCTTATAGTTAACTAGTACTCCTTCCGTCCTATTTTATGTGATGGTATTACTATTTGGAGAGTCGAATAGTGTTTTCTTTGAATTTCATCCTGTTTTCAGGCAAGGGGTTCTCTAATAAAGAAGCTGCTAAGGACATGGATCTCAGTGACTCTCATTTCATTTGTACTATTAGACCTTATTGCCTTTCAAAGCGTTTTCTGGTAAGTTCACAAGTAAATTATATTTTGATTATTACGTTGCGAAAAAAGGCGTAATACATAAACAAACACTCAAATTTGGCCTCAGCTGACAAGTAAACACACTCCTCCAACTTTGAGTATGCACTCAACTCGTCTCTATTATATGAGTTAAACACTCCAGCTTACAAAATGATCATCTAGACACCTCTAAAATTTAGTGTCATGTCATCCAGCATTGGGTCGAGTGTCCATGAGTTGGAGTGTTTAGTTGTCAGTTGAGTTACTTGCCAGCTGAGGTCAAGTTTGGTTGTTTGTTTAAGTATTAGGCCAAAAACAGAGAACGAACACAAAATGATGAACTCATTTACATTTACATTTCTTTGATCATTCAGAAGTGTAAAACACAGATACATTTTGATTGTTTATATGTCTGTCTACTGTTTCAGTGTATTCCAAAACAATTCGCAGTAAAAAACAGACTCAACGACAGGAAATATAAGATAATAGTGAAGGACAAGCAACGATCATGGACGTTTAATGTGTATACAAACAGCCAATACACCTACATTGGAAGTGGATGGCATGAATTCTGCATTACAAATTGCTTAAAGGAAGGAGATCGTTTAATGTTTGAGATCGTTTCCAAGGGAGAAACACCTATCTTTAGAATTCATGGCAAGTTTCTCTTAAACTTTCATCCTGTTTACTTATTTCCTTCTTTAAATTGAGGGGAAAAGGTCTAATTTACTCCTTAACTTTTTGCCTGATATATCCCTCCTTACAAAAGTGATTCACATATACCCTTACTGATATAAGGGTATATCTGAAGGGTATATATGAGCTACTTTTATAACAAGGGGTATATTAGTTCTAAATCATCAAGTTGAGGATGTATATCAGGCTCTTTTCCTTTCAACTTAGTGTAGTTTCTTTGATTTTGGTTATAAATTTCATCTTATGACATTGTTGTTTCAATTAATAAAACTAGATTTGAGAGGAAGTTCATCCCTCCAGCCTGAAGTAAAGAAGAAAAAATCGAATGTTAAAAGAACATTGATGCCACAAGTATCTGTTGATGCCAACTCCCATTTTATATCTACTATTAAACCTTACACCATCAACAATCCTGTTTTGGTAAGAGTACTGATTTCAACATATTTTAGTTTGTATAATATGTGTGATAACGCGTATATTGAGATAAATCTTAGCAGTATCTTCCCATGGATTTTGTAAAATCAAATGGCTTGATGAGGAGACGTGAGATGATTCTTATCAATGAAAAACGAAGATCATGGTCAGTGTGGCTAGGGAAAACAGGACATCACTTTGCAATTAAAAGGGGATGGACACAGTTTAGAAATGCAAATGGTATTCAAGTTGGAGATGCTTACAAGTTTGAACTCACCAACAATGGCAAAATTCCTATAGTTCATTTCCATTGTGAGTATTTTTTTTATGACCTAATTATACTATCTACGTGTTATACAATTCAGTGTCAAAATTGAGGCTATGTTTTGTTTTGAAAATTTGTAGGTAAATATTCTGGGAATTAAGGATGCCAAGCCAATTCACAAGGAAACTTAATGTTTTTTGAATGACAAATGGTTGAAGATCATAAGATTCAAAAGTTTTTTATAGGCAGTCTGAAATCTCTCGTCTATTTTCCTTTTGTAGTTTTGATTAGCTTGTAAGTTGTTTTATGAACGATACAAACTTAGTTTATTACGCCTTTTCGTTTTAAATAATCTTGTGTATATATATAATTTTAAGTATAAACCAAAAAAAATTATTTATCTGTATTATTATAAATATTTATTTCAATTTATAAAATGAAGAGAAGAATGGTAGGTAGTACATGATATAGGATGTGTGGGTTTAGCCGTTAGTTTCTATCCAAAAATGAACGAAAGGATAAATTTTGTCATTTTTAGGATAATTGGAAGAAAAAACACTTTGAATATCTTATTTTAATTAGTCAATAATTTGTTAATCAAACAATTTTTTGAAATAAGGCCCCTTAAACATCATTTATTTATTCTTTTTTTGTTTGACCATAAAAAAATCAGAATTGACTGATTCAAACTTTATCCCAAATTTAGGTCACTCATTTATGGCTCATTAAGGGAGTTTCACTCACCTATAATACTATAACTATAACATCATATTAATTGTATTGATTTTTTTTTTTGGAATTTTTAGATGGTTCAATGTGAAGTATTTTACATTAAATTTTGTTTATATTTTTGTAAAATAGGATGTGAATGTTACTATTTGTTACGGTCATACTTAGTTCTGTTAATTGTAATCAATTACATACAAAATCATTAACCACAACGATCATAAAAGTAGAAAAATTGCATATATTATACATTGGCAAGTTTTATATTTAGAGGATGAACTCTTTCTAACTTTATAAACACGATTTAAAATGGATTGATTGCTGTTACCAACAAGAAAAATATTAGAAGTATATTAGTTGCATTTAATTTAAGTAGGTTAATATATATGCACAGAAATAATATTTGATTTTGATTCGGACTTTATTTAAGTTGATTTGTATAAATAGTTGGATAACTTATAAGCCCAAACATATTGTTAAAATGTTAAGAAACAAAATATTCTGAAAACATTTAAACAAGTAAAAGTGAGTATTATTCTTATTCTTAGATATTAGTGACGCTTATCCGAAGGTTCGGTTCAATTTTTATACTTTAACAACTTGGCTCATTCTTACGAGTAAGGCAAATTATTAATTTTATTTTTGAAATATTAACAGACACTAACTAAACTTAGATACAGTTTCTATCTGTGATATAGCAACTGATCTCAAACTCTGTAAAAACATCATCTTAATAAAAAGTCGAAAGAATTATTCAAACACTAATCACATTGAATGCTATTGGTGCTGTCAATGGAGAATACAGTTAGCAGGCGGTGACACAAACTACACGAAAGTTGTCCTTTTTTCTGAAAATTTATCCATCACAGAGATGCACGGAAGAAGAGAACGAACAAAATCGAACATTATTTCAATTCGTCTCCATTTTTGTAAAACTATTCCTCGATTAAGGATGAATCGAAACAGATGTTTTCGATATCTATAATTCAATAACATTTTTTTGATTTGAATTATCGATTATGATTCGATTTTGAACACACAGATTCTGTTTATTTCAATTTTCATCAACAATTACAAGGCATAGAAGGAAGATCGGAGGCTTTAGCATAAGCCGTCAACGGCGATTTCTTAAAAACCCGACTCCCGAAGACCAAAAACCCTAACGTATGGCCGGCAATCGCCGCCAGAAAAATACCGCCATTGAAGGACATCACAGAAAGCATAACTAAATAAGCCAATCCAATTCTGATTCCGTACAAAGCCGTCTGAATCAACCCAGCCGTCACATGATTTGCACTCTCTTTAATGTAATTTGAGTGAGATAGCCACTCGACGAAGAAAGCAAGCAGAAAAACGACGAAAAGTGCGAAGACGTACATACCGATGTTGTTGTAACCAGGCCAACCGGAGAAGAGAATTTCGGCGTTTTTTCCCCAGAAAAACGTCATATGCATCATCATGTGGTGGTTGTTCACCGCAGCATCTGCTGCCGGCGGCGCCATATCTCCGTGCATATTCATAGCGTCGTTCATCTCTGCAAATTGAATCGTCTCTGTTTTGAATTTTCTTCCAAATTGGAGTGTGAAATGTGTGATGAAGGAGGTGTGCACATGTTGTAGATAAGCCAAATTTTGATAGTAACAGTTGAGTAATAATAAATGTTCGTTTAGTACTACTACAAGGAAAGTATAATATTACCGAAAGTTTCAGTGAGGTGTAAGCTATAATAATCTCAGAATAAAATATAAAATTATTTTATTTCACGTCTAATTAGAGATATTAGGTAGTTTTTATTCCATTGTTTTTGCTATAGTGATAAAATAATGTTAGACAAATTTATATAATATAATCTTGACTATTTAAATTTAAATAAAACACAGCGACATTCACGATGGACGGACTTGATTTATCCTTTCCAAAAGGTAGTTTTATTTTTTTTGATAAAATAAAAGGGTTTCAATATATATATTTATATATTAATTAAGAATTATGTACAATGGAAAACACGTGGCCCCACTTCTTCACATGGTAAACAGGTGTTTCACCGATTAATTGATACTCTCTCCGTTTTTATTTGTATGTTATCCTTTTATATTTCACGTCTTTTAAAAACTAGGTAAATTTATTATTGTATTTTTATTTAGTGATCTCTTGAAGTCAAGTTTTCGATAAACGAAAATAAATTAATTTATTTTGATTAATTAAATTGATTAATGGACATGAATTAATAATTTCATTTTTCTATGTTGTTCAAATTTAAACTTTCAACGCTAATAATTGTTGAGGAAAATAGAAAGAATAATGTCATTTATGCATTGATTTTGTAAAATGACAAGTATTACCTCCGTCCAATAATATACCTTATTTGCTAACATTTTGATAAGTAAAAAAAAATGAACTGATGGTAAAATTGTCTCTATGTAATTTATAGGCCAAGGTTCGAGCTATAAAATCAGACATTAAGTTGTGTAAATGTAAGAAGCTTTGTGCAATAAATTGCTCTTAGAACAAGTAAAAAGAAAAATATATTATCAGTAAAAAGGTGAAAGTAAAATGAAACGGAGAAAGTAAAAAAAGATGGTACAACACATCATACAACAGATTTAGCAAAATGTTGTCACTCTACTCTCCTAAAATATTGTCGCACTTGTACCGGATCTACCAGAAATGAATTACTTTTAAAGGATACAACAAGTACGCATCGACAATTTTGAAGAGTCCAAGCAACGTCATTAGGCAAAATGTACAAGATCCAAAAACATTACGTTCACTTGCTTCATGCTTGCCCATCACCAACTGCTTCATATTATCTTGTCAATTGGTTTCTTTGATGCTTGGCATCCTTCCTAGAATGTTTACCTATAATTTTCAAAATAAAATTAACAAGGGAAGCTAATGCGGTAACTGAAACACAATAAACAACAAATAATAATCGATATCAAAAATCAAGAAAATACATGTATAAAACTAATACTACGATAGACACGGTGCTCCCAGACTCTAACTAAGCCTAAACCCGCCAAAAAGCTAGTCAAAAGCTCAGCTACCTACTGATGTCCTTCTACGCTAATCTGCATCATCCATACCCTCCCATGTCCTATCTAATCACTTCTTTGGCCTACCTCTACCTCTCCTCATACCCACTATATCCAACCCCTCGCACCTCCTTACTGGAGCATCTACACATCTCCGAAGAAATGATACTTATACATACAAATAAAAGCCAGCGATAAGAACGAAAAGGAATTATGTTCTCTTAGAATGCAAAGTGCTTTCACCTATTCAAGTAAACAGAGTCATAGCTTATGTGAATATAAGACAATTGAAAAATAACACGATGCTTAAATGAGGAAACTTACCATTATATTTCCACGTTGTTTTTTCGCCATTAGAAACAACCTCAAACATTATGCAATCTCCTTCCTTTAAGCAATTTGCATCACGGAATTCACGCCATCCACCGTTGATACATACACTATTGCCAAAAGAACGTAACTTAACGTTCCACGACCTTTCCCTTATATCATCTCTAATAATCAAATCACATTTCTTATTGATGAGACCATTTGCAAGAGCAATTTTTGTCGGAATGTACTGAAACGGTTTATAAACCAATTACACATATAATCTAAGAGTGGTATACTTCATATCTACACCAACAAACAAAGAGGGGAAAAAATGATATTCTTGCAAAGGATTCTTGAAGTAAATTTTCGACTTACCAGGAAATCATTGACGAGGCAATAAGGTCTAATAATGCATACAAAATGAGACTGACCAAAAGGCTTGTGCGTGGCCATTCCTGCACAGGAAAACGCATGACTTGTTATGGATTCTAATTTGTGTCATGGTGCATATAACAAAGAAATAATGTTGTTATACAAAAAAGAGGTAACTTAAATGAGAAAACTTGCCATAAAATTTCCATATTGGTTTCTCTCCGTTAGTAACGACCTCAAACATCATGCAATCTCCCTCCTTCAAGTCATTTTCAACACGAAATTTACGCCATCCCTTTGCAATATAGACTCCATAACCATAGGTATCAATCCGTAAATTCCATGATCTTTGTCTTTCATCTCTAATAACCAAACCACATTTCTTATTGATGAGTCCGTTTGCCCGAGCAAATCCTCTAGGAAGGCGCTGAAATGGTTTATAAGTTATAGCAATTTGCACATATATAACATCAGCTTCATGTTTCCGCTGTATCATTATTCCAATAAACAAAGAAAATGACGCAGATGTTTTCTTTACGAACTCACAAAGTAATTTCTTGAAAGGCAATACGGCATGACAATGCACTCAAGATGAGATTGACCAAATGAGCTGCAAGTAGCAAATTCTTCCTTCGGAAAAGCCTTTCTTGTTGACACGATGTTGGGGTTTGGTTTGTCTGTGACAGAGTAATTGTGACAAACTCACGTCAAGAAATCAAACATGAAAAAACGATTACAATTAGGGGTCGTTCGATTGGGTGTATAAGAATAGTACTGAATAAGGTTTATTAGTAATACTGAGTTTAGTTATGCTGACTTTACTTTTTTATCAATTATTTGGTTTATTAGTATAGTTGTTTACGAAGAACATGTTTTACAGTATAGAGAACCAAACACCAAATAGTTTTGTCGAAGATGCAATATAATGTCATGGTGTACTTCATATAACAAAGAAAAAAGGATCATCGACAAAAAAGAGGAGGTTTTAATCTGAAAAACTTACCGCGAAATTTCCATATTGGTTTTTCTCCATTAGCAATAACCTCAAACATCATATAATCTCCCGTGTTTAAGTCATTCGCAACGCGGAACTCACGCCATCCACCTAATAGATGGACTCTACAATCGTGGGTAGCTAGCCTTAAGTTCCATGATCTTTGTCTTTCATCTCTGATAATCACATCACATTTCTTGTTGAAGAGACCGTTTTCCATTGCAAAGTGTTTAGGAAGGCGCTGAAATGGGTTATAACAATTTGAACATATGAATATGATTATACGCTTCATACGTTTGCTGTAAACAACTCCAATTTGGTAGTTTTGAGACTTACCAAGTAACTATGTGTAAGGCAATATGGTTTGACGATGCACTCAAAATGAGATAGACTGCAAGGGTTGTAAGTATCAGCTTCCGCACAGGGGAACGCCTCGCCTGATGACATGATGCAGAGGTTCGATTTTCCTATTACATTGTTAGTCATAGAGAAATCCATGCCAAGAAAATTAAATATGACAAAAATTACTACAATCAAAACATGAATAGCACGTAATCGTCCACCCCATTACAATGTGTAAATGTTGAACCTCTTTTAACTTCTTCGTGTGTTTACTATTCATATTTTGAAACCGTTAGTGAGTAAAGAACCTGGCTACGCCACTGGACATCACTAGTTTAGATTAAGGGATTCCAAAGATGTTACCTTCGAATTCAAATTTCTTGCAAGTCTCTTCAACATTATTGAATCCTGCTTCTTGTTGAAGATACTCTGCATATTCTCTGTCACAATGACTCGAATCGAAGATGGAAACTTCAAATTCCATGTCTCCTTCATGTCTAAACACCAACATATCGCCCAATTGCAAATCATTCTCCTTAGCGAAGTTTTTCCAACCCTCTTCTAATCGCCAGCCGTTCACCTTCACCAACCACGTTTTACCCACGCTTCTCAGTATTGCATGTTCATGCTGATCATGTCCCTTCAGATACTTCAAGAAACCTATAGGAATTTTCTGCAGTACTACACAAATTCAACAACAACATACCCAGTGTAGGGGTCTAGGGAAGATAGAGCGTACGCAGACCTTATTTAGGCTGACAAAATCATATCCAACCGGCGCAACCCCCCAACCCGTTTAAGTTTGGACAGGTTAATAACTCACTCATTCATTAGCTCAACTCATTTTCAACCCATTAAAAATTGGCTTGATATGTAACCCAATTGACTCATGAGAAATCTTGTCAAAATAATTTTAAAAAACTTTTTCTTCAATTTGATATGTCATATATATATATATATATATATATTTTGATATGTTATATAAAAAAGATATGTTATATATACATAGTCATAATAAAGAAAAATAATAATTTTATTAGGTAATAACATAGTTTAAAAGAAAATATAAAACAATTAAGCTTAGTAAAAATTGAGTTGGTTTGAGTCTTGACCCGTTATATAACTCATTACCTAACCCGTTTCAACACACAAAAATTTCGCTTGGGTTGGGTCTTGACTCAATTGCCCCGCCCAAATTTGACCCAACCCGCCAAATTACCACCCCTAACCTTATCCCTACCTAGGTAAATATTGGTTGTTCCACCCTAACACAAACACGCCCCAAATAAATCTGAATTTCAATTAATCTGTCCTACTTTCCTTTTTAGTCCGTGTTAAAAAGATTGTTTTTTTAACAAATTCTTTAATTTCAACTTTTTACCTAACATGTTTAATACAACAAAATTAAAGGACAATTTGGTAAATTTGACATATATTTAATTTAAGACAACAAAATTCAAAAAAAATTCTTTACTTCATTTAATTTCGTGTCAAGTCAAAATATGACAAACAAATTGAAACAAACCATTACTATTATGCTTTTGTTTAGGACCTGAAAATTTTCTACCCAATTAAACAATTATAAAATGCTTAAAAGAACTATAGCTTTCAAATTTTAGTGTTTTTTTTTTCTTTTCTGGAATAAATTCTTCCATCTCCACAACATCATACATGAAACATATAGTAAATAAAAGAAATATTAAAAAAAAAAAAAACTAAAAAGGATTACTTACAAGACCATGCTTGAAACCTTTGTGAATGGGTTTGAAAAATTGAGGTTTCTTTGGAGGAATTTTCATGGCAATCAACAAAATGCCTCTTTCTGTTTTGCAATTCACATTTAAGAAAAATCACTAAATTTTGTAACAATTTAATGAAATTTCAACTTATAATGGAATTGTTGACACCTTTTCAAGGCAGTGTAGACTGTGCAAAGCAGATGACATTTTGCAGTTTTCCAAAGAGAAATTTGAACACATGGAAAGTTGTGTGGGTCCATTTGTTTATCATTTTCCTCAAAATATACAATTAAATTTATTTTAAGAGGTTAATATCTCAATCATATAATGCCGTTGATTAGATCTCATAAACAAACTACTCTCTCGGTTTATCTTTACTTGTTATTGTTTGACTTGATATATTCATTAGTTTAGACATTTTACAATACGATCCCTATTAGTTAATGTTAATATTTGATGTTGAAAAATGATTTGGAGAATAGTATTTAATGCTAATGGTAAAACATGAAAATAAATAATTGTTTTTTCTTAATATGTCAAAATTGACAAGTAAAAATGAAAATCTATTAGTGACAAGTAAAAGTAAACGAAGAGAGTATTATATATTGTTATAAATATTTTGGTCACCTTATTTATTTTTTACCTTATTTAAAATTTTTGAAGTTGAAACTGAAGATGAAATTTTGTTTGTGTTAATAATTTTTATAAAAATTATTTGATTATTTGAATTTACTTAAACATGAAACATAATTTACTTTTATAATAATAAAAAATTTAAGGTAAATTTGAAAAAGAAAAAAACAATGAAAATAAAGTTTTGAATGTTTTTTAAAAAAAAAAATTCCAAACACATGTTCAAGGAGTACTAGTAAGTTCAATTTTCAAAGGTCTAATATATTCGTACCATACAACATTACTCATTAT
The DNA here is from genome assembly GCA_036250405.1 of Solanum raphanifolium. NCBI lineage: Eukaryota > Viridiplantae > Streptophyta > Magnoliopsida > Solanales > Solanaceae > Solanum > Solanum raphanifolium. The sequence goes on from JAJOOE010007998.1 coordinate 25,561, forward strand.
AGTATTAATTCCAATATGAAATTACATAACATGATTGACAAGGTTACCTCAATCCTCGTTATCCGTAAACAATTACATTCTAAGCAAACAATTAGGTAAATTGAGAATGTTAATTGTTATAACTTGCCTCGGAAGACGCAAAAGTCAAACCTAAAAACCCCACGTACCCAAAACCAAACTTAAAAAATTCAATTCAATCTGAGTATATTTGAATTGAAACTTCTTCGATCTAAAAATCAAAATTTTCATATCCAATCTAAATGACCCAAGCATTCACCCCTAATTTCAACAACATAAACAAACCTTGAAATAATATTGAGCCCACAAAATTTACTCTACCTTTAAAGAATTTGATTTCCTCACAATACTGAAAGTATTGAATCATTTCCTCTCCCAACAACAGTATACCCAGTGAAATTCCATAAATAGAGTTTGGAGAGGACAAAATATACACAAACCTTATCCACTACCTCGTGGAGGTAGAGAGGTTGAATCAGAAAGACCCACAACTCAAGTGAAGAAAAAAGAGACAACGAGAAAAGGTAGTAAGCAACAAGAAAACGGTGCAAAATCTATCAGAAGAGAGCAAAGACAACAACATAATAGCGCAATAACTAATAAACAACATACTATAACAAATTACTAAAACAAGAATCATTTCCTCCCAAAACAAAACAAAATTTACCAATATTGGAATAGCTTCCAAGAATTTTATCAATCAATCAGATAATCGAAATCCAAATCCAAGCTGTGCGATAACAAATGCTTGCCTTCTTCCCAACTCTTTAAGTTCTTTTCTATTTATTCCAAAATAATCATTCTCTTTCCTCCGATAAAGAACAACATCGACTTGCTTCAGAACTGCTTCATATCATCTTGTCAATGGCTTCTGTGATGCTTGGCGATTCGCATCCTTAACTCCCAGAATATTTACCTACAGTTTTCAAAACAAGATATAGACTCAAGTTCTGAGACTGAATTGTATAAAGCTTTACATAACACTATAGAGGTCCAAGGTAGACCTTTTTATATGGGAAATTTGATAACAATTGTTTGGACATTTGATACATAATCAAACATAACATGACACAAAATAAAAATCAAATCTTTTGTACACAATACACAGACTTGTAGGCTCACACAGAGCACAAATTCACACACTGACAGATACTCCCTCCGTTTCAATTTGTTTGCCCTACTTTTCATTTGTCGTTTCTGAAAGAATGTTTCTTTCCTTTTTTGACAACTCTTTAATTTCAACTTTCTACCTAGTATATTTAAGACGACTACAAGATTAAAGGATATGATAGTGCATTCTACATGTCTTTAATTTATGACCACAAGATTCAAAACTCTTTTACACTTTCTTAAACTCTGTGTCAAATCAAAACTGGCTAAACAAATTGAAACAGAGGGACTATAAAATAACTTCCAGTCTCCATTTACTCTCTAACCAGTCAGTTAAAAATTGACCATTAACAGTACAATCAACACAATTTGAAACCTTCAAGATTTTGTGCAACTTTAAAGTTAACATAACATTCAGGTAAGAAGATGTTTATGGCTCCAAAATAACTTCCACATTCTAATAACAAAAGGAACAAAAAGGAAAAATAACAACATATACGAAAGAGAGATAAAAGAAATACTCGCATGAGCTATAGGTATTGTGCCATTGTTGGTGAGTTCAAACTTGTAAGTATTGTTAGAAAATTGGCATTTTTACTGTTTTTTACTGTTTTCAGTTTAGTGCTTCCTATTTTTAAGCTAGACTTAGTCAACTTTAGTTGCTCAACTTTCTGAAGTTAGTGGCCCCTTTAATGGCTGTTAGTGGCTGCTAGATAGGAAATGGTTAGGTTTTTCCTTGTATAAATTCAGATCTTATGCAAATTAATACACAGCTGAAATTTCATAAGTTCACTCAATTTTTATTCTTCAAATCAGTTTCTTGAGTATTTTTGTTCCAACAGTGGCATCAGAGCCTCTAGTTGATCTTACAGGACCAAAGAGTTTTAACCTACAACACAAATGGCATCCAACAACCTACCTTTAAATCCACCATTCACTTTCACCGGTGAAAATTACCAAATCTG
>JAJOOE010007999.1:0-54605 GCA_036250405.1 Solanum raphanifolium
GAAGTAAAATATTTACAGCTAGATGTAAAAACTTATATGTTTTAACAACAAAACATAAAATAACAACAAAAAATAAAATAAAATAAATAAAAATAGAAGATCCTTTTGAAAGAATAGTCACAGTCATAGACAAAAATGACTATAGTTATAATGAAATTAACATAGAAGAAGATTTAGAAATAGTAAAAGAAAGATTAAACTAGATTATATTAAACCAGAGAACATTGACAGAAAGCATACCAAAGTCATTTGTTAACTTTATCTTCTACTCTAGAATATACAGATATTTAATTACTAAGTATCAACAATCACCATTGACTGTTGAACCCCTCCTTCAAGTTTCCTCCAACTTGATGTATAGCCCAAGCTAAGAAACAGAAGATTACTAATTTATAATAAACTAAACAATTAAACTTGAATCAAAACTAGAAAACTTAATCCTAAAGATCACGTTATTCAATTTAGTTCTTCGTATCCACCAATCTCAAAATCTTCAATCAAAACTCTCTCAAATACAAACTCTCTCTTACTTGATTGTGTTATGCTTGTATATCTCTATGTAAGTGCACAAAAATCATTGTAGAAAACCCTACCGTATTTATAGGCACGAAATGTTTCCTTCTTTAGGTTGAAGTTGGTGACCTCTTACTGCTTCCCTTTCCTTGTAGCCTTAAACTAACTCCCACGTCTTGTACTTTGTTCACCGTCTTGAACTTCTTTCTCTAAAATAAAACTTCTTCTCCTAATCCACTTGGACTCTGTCTAGGAGGAACATGGTTGTGGAACTTATTTCTTACATCTATTCTCCTATTTGTCACACATCAGAATCTTCCTCGATCCAAAACCTTTCTTCTATTATGAAAGAAGTATCTTAAATCTCAATCAATCAGTCTATCAAACAACTTACCATTTTATGTTGCATCGAGATGGAGAGATCAAGATTGAATGCTGACATCTTGACCTTCAATGGAACTCTTAATGCTATTACTAATTAAACTCGTGCTAATATGTCAAGAGATGAAAGAAGAGATGGTACTATCCAACAACTTGGACATAGTGATTCTACATTAGTTGAAGCCACTGCTGAATACCTCTCTAATCTAGATTCTACCATCGCTTATTGTCGTAGAACTTCTATCTCTTGGCACATTAGCAGGAGTTGAATTACTAGCAGCATTAAGAGTTCCACTGAAGGTCAAACTGTCAACATTCATCTGAGGTGCAACAATAAATGATAACTTGTTTGATAGAATGATTGGTTGATACAACCTATTTGTCAATGTACATGTGCAAATTTGTTGCCTCTTTCTAATAAAAAAGCTACAACATATTGAAAATACATGTATGTAAACAAAAAAAATAATCATAAACACAACCGGAAAAGAATTATGCCTACCTAAGGCAAGTAAAAACACATAGAGGTGGAAAAAAAACATATTTCACAAGGATTATAAATACATATCTATAGTTACTTGTACTGGTATTTGAATTATAGTTATTTCATAGAAACTATTTGCCACCACCATTTGGAAAGAAATGTCACATTTCACAATAATGTTAAATACATCTATAGATACTTGTACCAACATTGGATTATAGTTAATTAAAAGAGTTAAGGAGCCATTTGGTATGGGAATGAGATAGACAATGTTATCCTATGAGAGTTTATTCGATCATTGTTGTACAAATGATTGCGTAAATAATTCTGAAATGTCTTCCTTAAAGGAAATATAGAAGGAGAATACTATCTTTAGAGAATGCTCAAGTTTTATATAGGCTACTTAAGGCAACTTGAGATGATTAGAATCATCAATTACATCTCTATTTATACTAGTAAAATGTAAAACTAAAGGTCTTGCACAAATAACTAGATACATGTATCACAATTATCTAGATACATGTATTTCAAACTCCTGAAGTACTTTTTGAAAAACTAAGAGACAACATTGGAAGACTAAACATTGATGTGGATTCATTAATTCCAACACTCCCCCTTAATGCATTTGCTTGACAACTCCAATGCGTTCTCCTAGATAGCAAATTTTTTCTCTAGGAAGTGCTTTGGTGAAGATGTTAGCAAGTTGTTCTCCTGTCTGGAAATAATGCAAATGAATTTCGCCTTTCTCTTGTGCTTCTCGAATAAAATGATACTTGATGGAAATATGCTTTGTTCTTTCATGGTTGACTGGATTCTTGATAATTGCAATTGCTGATTTGTTATCACAATACAGAACAATCCCTCTTTTTTATTTTTCATCAATGTCTTCAAATATTCTCTTAAGCTATATAGCTTGAGAAGTAGCCTTAGCTACTGAGACATATTCTACTTCAGCAGTGGATTGAGCAACAACACTTTGCTTTTTTGAGAACCAAGAACAAATACTTGATCCAAATAAGAAACCATAACCAGAAGTACTCTTCATGTCATCTATACTTCCAACCCAATCACTATCAGAATAACCAATTAAGTTCAAATCTCCACCAAATTTGTACATTATACCATAATCCATTGTTCCTTGCAAGTAGCGTAGAACAGGTTTTGCAGCTCCAAAATGCACTTGGCTTGGTTTTTTTATGAATCTGGATAATAAACTAGCAACAAACATAATTTGGTCTTGTTGAAGAAAGATATAGTAGTCTTCCAATCAAGCTCCTATAAAGTGAGATATTAGTTTTCTTTTCTCCATCATCTTTTCTGAACTTCTCATTTGCTGCTAATGGTATGGCCACAGACCTGCAATCCATCATTTTGAATTTTTGAAGAATACTTTTAGTATACTTCCTTTGAGAAATAAAAATTCCTTCTTTCACTTGAGAAACTTCGATTCCCAAGAAATAATTTAGCAACCCAAGATCACTCATTTCATAGGCTTGCATCATATCTTGCTTGAATTTTTGCATCATCTTCACATCATTTCCTGTCAAGACTAGATCATCCACACAGAGACAAACAATGATAATGTTCTTTGTTCACATACAAGTGGCTTTGCTTTTACTTCTCTGAAAATTATTTTTTAGAAAGTATGTATCAATTTCATTGTACTAGGCTCTTGGAGCTTGTTTCAGCCCATAAAGAGCTTTTTTAGCCTGTACACCTTCTTTTCTCCGCCTTGAACAAAAAATCCTTGAGATTGCTCAGCCTAAATCTCTTTATCAAGTTTTCCATTAAGAAATGCAGATTTAACATCAAGTTGAAATTCTTCCATTCCTTTTGTGCGCAACAACAATCACAATTCTAATTGTCTCAAGACGAGCAACTGGAGAGAAAGTTTCATAAAAATCAATACCGGGTTTTTGTGTGAAACCTCTAGCAACCAACCTTGCTTTGTGCTTTTGAATATCTCCTTCCTGATTGAATTTGATTTTGTTAATCCATTTTAGATTTACAACTTCTCTTTCTTTGGGTATAGCCACATGCTCCCAAGTATTATTTTTTTCAGTCATCCAAATTTCTTCTGCCATGGCTTTCTTCCAAACGTCATGCTTTATTGCCTCCTCATAATTTTTTGGCTCAACACCAGCAAAGTTACATCTCTGATAAATGTCACTCAACAGTTTTGTTCCTTTTGGAGGCAGTTCTTCATCATCTGAATCTGGGATTTCTCCCCCTTGAGGGACATCTTCCTCTTGTTCATCCTCTTCTTGATTTGACACATCTAAAGATATGATAGAAGTATTCTCTATCTTTTTATCCTTTCAATTCCGTGCTATTTTTTCATCAAAAATGACATATCTACTAACAAGTTTGTTAGTTTTGACATCAAGAAGCCTATAGCCTTTTGTCACATCACTATAACCAAGAAATATACATTTTTGACTTTTTTCATCCAATTTGGTTCTTTTCTCAGCAGGTATATCAGTATAACAAATACACCTAAAAATTTTAAAATGACTTACAGAAGGTTTCATTCCAATCCAAGCTTCAACTGATGTCTTGTCTTTCAATGCCTTTGTCGGGCACCTGTTGAGGATGTACACTGATGTATGCACTGCTTCTGCCCCAAAATATTTTGGCAGCCCTTTCTCATTCATCATAGTTCTGGCCATTTCAAAAATTATTCTATTTCTTCTTTCAGATACACCATTTTGTTGAGGAGTGTACCATGCAATAAGTTGCTTATGAATGCCTTCATTTTTGCAGTATTCTTCAAATTTTCGACTTGTGTATTCACCACCTCTATCACTGTGAATGGTTTTGATGCTGCAACCTTTTCCTTCTCAACAAGGGCTTTAAATTTCTTGAATGTACCAAATGCTTCTGACTTTTCTTTCAAGAAATAAACCTAAGTCATTCTTGAAAAATTATCAATAAATATTAGAAAGTACCTTTGACTTTGAAGAGATGGAGTCTTCATTGGTCCGCAAATGTCGGTATGGATTAGTTCCAAAAGTACATTTGCTCTCCAAGACATCCCTTTTGGAAAAGACTTTCTATGTTGCTTTCCCATTATACAACTTTCACATGGATCCACCTCAGTATGTATCTCAGGAAGGCCTTGCACCATGTCATTTTGCTTGAGAAGCTTCAAACCATGAAAATTCAAGTGACAAAATATTTTGTGCCAAATCCATGAATCATCTACAACTTCATTTTTAATGCATTGTAATGAAATTGTAAATGAAAGTTTCTTTTTATATCTTTACTTCAACAATGACTTGATTTGGCTCAATTTTATCATAAAATCCGGCAATAATTATCTCGAAACACAAGAGAAAAACCATTTTCCATGAGTTGACCAACACTAAGCAAATTTTCTTCCATGTCAGGAACATAAAGAACATCATGAATTTGCTTAGCACTCCCATTTTTGTTGATCGAAATGGTACCTTTACCTTTTGCATCAACTAAGGCTCCATTCCTCATTCTCACTTTAGTAGTAATAATATTATTAATTGAGAGGAAAACATTTTCATCTCTAGTCATGTGATTGCTACAACCACTATCAACATACCATTCATTGCTTTTTGTTGAACTATCAGATTTAGAAGAAAATAAAAGGTTTTCTTCCCTTTCTTCCTCTTGTTTTTCACAAAAAATAGCTTGCTCCCGTTTCTTGTGCCAACAATCCTTCTCAATGTGGTCAAACTTTTTACAAAAATTACATTGGGGCTTGCCTTTGTGCCAATATTTTTCTGCATTGTGATTAGTCTTTTTGCAAACTTTACAAAAATGACTAGAACTTTTCTCACCTTTTTCTTCAACCTTCTTAGAAGATTCATCATTATCCTGCTTCCTTTTTTGGATTGTAATTCTTCTTCTGTTGATTTATTGAGAAATTTTGAGAATTCCCATTTGTTCTAGATTGGAAAGCCGTCTCTTTGGGTTGATCTTCATGAAAAAAATTTGCTTCTCATGTGCACGAGACGATCCAACTAGCTCTTTGATGGAAAGCTTAGAAAGATCTTTCGTCTCCTCATTGGTAGCAACAATATACTCATACTTTTATGTGTCACTAATCAGAATCTGTTCCACGACTTGTCGGTCAGAAATTGTATCATCGTGATTTCTCATTTCATTGACAATATTCATGACTCTTGTGCAATATTCATTTTTTTCAGATTCTATCATCTTCAAATTTTGAAAATCTCTTCTAAGAGTCTGAAGATTTATAGTGCGTACCTTTTCGTCACCATACACCCCAGTTTCCAAAGACTCCCAAGCTTGTTTTGGAGTCTCGCAAGTAGCATTTTTTGCAAAATATGCTCTTGAGACTCCCATTTGGATTTTTCTCAAGGCTTTTGCATCTTGACGATACTTAGCCTCAAAATTTTTCATCTCTGCTGCTTTAAGTTCACCATCATTTTCTGGCTCTTCAAAGCCATTTGCAACAATAGTCCAGAAACCTTCCGCTTTCAAATATGTTCTCATTCTTATCTTTCAGTATTCAAAATCAGTTCCATCAATAAATGGAGTAAGAACAACTAAAGAATCAGCACCTTCATTTGTTTTGGATGCCATATTTTTTTCGTCACCTAACCCCAGATTAGGAACGAATACCTGCTTTGATATCAATTTGTAGGAAATATAGAAGGAGAATACAATCTTTAGAGAATGCTCACGTTTTATATAGGCTACTTAAGGACTTGAGATGATTAGAATCATCAATTAAATCTCTATTTATACTAGTAAAATGTAAAATCAAAGTGCTTGCGCAAATAACTAGATACATGTATCACAATTATCTGATACATATATTACAAACTCCTAAAGGACTTCCTGAAAAACTAAGAGATAATATTGGAAGACTAAACATTGATGTGGATACATTAATTCCAACATTCCTATTGTGGCTTTATGGCCTGAAATTCCTCAGAGTACATGTGAATTAGCATTGTTATGCATTGAATTTAACCACGAGTCTGCAAAAATTGTTTGGCGCACAGTAGAGTGTTTCATTGCTTACAAGGTGATGGTGGACTATTATGTGGCTCTCTTACTGGAGTTGTTGCATTAGAAGCGGATGCAATGGTAACATCCATGGGAGAACCATTAAAACTCAAACTTAACCGTTAAGAAATATGAATGGATATTACCATTGCATCAGTTTCTAATGTAGAAATTCCCGTAAGAGAGCCACAAATTAGGCCCATCATCACCTTGTAAGCAATGAAATACTCTACTGTGTGCCAAACAATTTCTGCAGACTCAAGGTTAAATTCCATGGATGACAATACTACTAAACGTGTACCTTTGAGCAATTTCAGGTTACCCTATGGTAAGTATGGGAAGTAGAAATATAGTGTCAGGACATGTATGGAGCAAATCTCTACCACACTAACACAACTGGTGGTTAGTATTTAATGTTTTAAGAGGAGCACTGGGAAAAGTACTTGTTAGGACCAAAAATAATCAGGTGTTAAGGTAGCAATGCAAACCTCGAAAGACCATGAGTAAGAAAACAAATGAGAAATATACCAAAAGACACAAACAATTAATATGGTTTGGTCAATTGACCTACGTCTATAAGAGGAGATAAGCAATCCACTATATAAAAGAGAGTACAAAATATGGAGAGGAATAACCTCACACAATTACCACGGAATACAAGGAAGTTCACACAAGTGTTAACGTAACACTTGTGTCTCACAAATTCTCCCCCTAAACAATGTTGTAGAGGAGAAGGCTACAACTTCTAATACGCTATGCTTGTTGAAGTGTGTGACCATCTCATCTAAAAGGTTAAGCAATTATAGAGGACTGATTCTTTTTTTTTATGGAGCACACTTTTATTAGTTAATTATATTCTCAATATGCCCCAGTACGCGCGAGCCTGATTCTTTTTTTTCATGGGTCAAACATATGAAAATTCTTTTTGATATGATTGGTGTTGATCCCACGGTCTCTTCTTGTTCTGATATCATGAAGTGTGTTAACATCTCATCAAAAAGCTTAAACTGTTAGAAAGAGCACACTTTTATTAGTTAATTATATTCTCAACAATGCCAACGGGCTAAGGGAAAGTTTCTGCCCTTGGATTGACCAGGTTGACATCACTAACTACATACATCTTCTATATGCTATTGAGCGAAATCTTGTATTGCATTTCAAGTTAAATAAGTATTCTAATTCTTGGAACAAGTCACTCCAATATTTGTCCTGTTTCTGAAATTGTCAAGTGAATTTATGTTATGCCTACTTTATTCTCCTCTAGTTTGTTTGTTTGTCTTTTACGTAATATTTCAAATTACTGATATATTACTATATGTTGGCTATAGCCATTCTAGAGCTGTTACAGTCTGCCAAACTGGCTGTAGAGGAAGGTACTTTAAATAGTGCTAATGGCCACAACATGACCTACGCCAAGCTACTATTGACTGCATAGTACCAGCGTTGTTGGAAGCTTTGCATAAGGTTGACTTGAACTGACAAGTAATTACTAGAGATGCGAATGATTGTTGAACTTGCAGCTTAATCCTAATTACGTCTTAAACATATAGTACAATTTTACTGTTACTCCTTCTCATGACCTTTATGATGTATTCTTCTCTAGACTTCCGATATCTGGACTACTCTTGGTTGAAGGTTAGGTCCGAAGGAATGTAGTAGAGATAAAGCTGGTAGTCATGGCCAATTCAAGTCAAACAAGCAAACAACAGAGAGAGAGTAAAGGCTGAAGACTTTTATTCCTATGAAAGGGAATTGCTCAGGGAGGAAAATGTGCAAGAAAAAGAAGTGTTTGACCAAGTGTATTTAACATAAGATTGTTTCTCATGAATGAGTGGTAAATCTATTTGTCATTAAATATATCTTTGGCATTATAAGGCGTATCATTTTGAAATCTTTATATGCTAGTGAAATATTGGGTACACTAATCAAAATATTCAAGTAAATTCTTTCAATTTGTCTTATATCTCATTCTTATTAACTTCCCCATCTGCATATATTAGAAGCAAGGATAAAACAACTGAAGAAAGGACAATATGTAACACCCCAGATTTAGAGAAGGGAAAATATTCACTTCTTAGTCGACTCGGCAGACTAGGCGATCTGCCAAGTGGACCCTTCTCGCCTTTTGGCTTGATCTTTGATGTCCTGCATTCTGTAACTTTAGGAGAGCTAAGTCGAGCTCGCCGTTCCGATTGGAAAGTCGCCGAAGTCAACTCCCCCATCGCCTAAGTTGAATCAATCCCCAAGTCAACTTACTATAAAATTCAGCGAGCTAAGGTATCATTTGGCAAGTCGCCAACTGCTCTTTGGCGAGCCTAAGCGAGTAGTCTTTTCATTTTTAAGTCAGGGTTTTTTGGATCTTTTCAGATTTATTTTAATCCTAAACTACGTCATTTTATCCTTCATCTAAAGACCTATATAAGAATTCTACTCTCAAATTTCCCCAACTTAAATCATTCTTCTAAGAATCCAAAAGAAGAACAAATCTCCTCCCCCAAAATATTTCCCTCAATTCCTCCATTTAAGTTAAGCATTGGGCTTTAAGGTATGGTAGTTTTCATCCATGGATTCCTTCATCCATGGAGTCCCCAAAATCTCCAATTTCAATAAGCTAGACATTCCCAATTGTTAGGGTTTTCTTCAATTCTCTTGATTGAATTATGTTCTATTATGCCTGAATTAATGAAATACCATGATTTTTATGATGTTTCCCTATGAACCCATGTAAATACCATATTTCCTATAACACCCAAAAAAAAATTGAACTAAAACTCGAACCATCCTTCATTGTGAGTAGGATTTTACCAAGGAAATAAAAAATAATTTGAGTGTTAAGGTCACTATATGTAGCACCTTGAGTTCCAAGAAGAATTAAAGAGAGTTCATTCAAGTTATTCCTAAGAGCTCCTTTAAGTTTTGGGTCAACTTCAAACTACCATAAATCTCAGTACAAGATGGGTTAGGTGGGCTACAAGGTATCCAATGAAATACCTTTGAATTATCTTTCCAACGCCACTGAGTTTGCTAAGTTTTGAGGTCGGATGATTGCGATATGCCCATTTGAAGTCACGCAGTCCAAATAAGGAAAGTTACCCGAAAATATTAAGGGGTATTTTGGTCTTTTCCTTACCCAATCAGATTTAATTCATTTTTAGTAAGGTTTTAAGGGTCTAATACTATTGGGTTCAGTTTTATAATCCTAATATATGCCTATTAAGAAGAGAAAATAAGAGAAAAGAGGAGAAAAGAGGAAAGGATCAAGGCATTCGTCAAAGTTCTTAAGTTCTATTGCGGATTTTCGCCATGGGTTTGATCCCTAAGAGGTATGTAAGCTTCCATAGTGTTGGGTTTGTTCACCCACATGCCAATCATGTTATTTTCAACGCAAATTTCATTCTTGAAGTTGAAAGATTAGAGTTCCTAATGAGTCCTTGATATGTGTTCTTGAAGTTCATTCTAAATCTTGTTGTGTTGGGGTGTTGATGATTTCTTGAGATGTAAGTGAGTGTTTTGAGGGATGTATTTAGTATATTAGAGTGTACTTATGTTAAGTAATCGAATCCAAGTGATTGGGGAAGAAACCGTTCGATTTTAGGCGAATTAGGGTGAGAAAATGAGCAAATAAATTCGTCGGGTTTTCTGGGTTGGAGCCTGGCGCGTCGCACCAGCCAGATCACCCCAAACCCTCTTCTGAAGTTTAGGGGCTGGCGCCCCGTGCCACTCAGTGCGCCAGGGTCGCCTGCCCCATCCAGTTTGTCATCGGTTGCTCCGTTTGAGTTCGTTTAAAAGGCACATTCACTCCCTTTAGATTCTTACTACTATAAGCTACTTCTAGAAGTTCATGGTTTACCTTCGGCAAGTAGGACAACCCTTTTTGGTATGGGAGACACTGGGGGATCATGTTATAGTTCATATGGTATCTACGTCGGTTAAGGCTAATTTCCCACAACAAGATGAATAATGAACTAAGGTTACTTCAAGAAGTATCACATATGAGATTAAAGGTTTTAAAGATGATCCTAGCTTACATTGACCATGTTTTATGAAGAATATTTTCTAATCCTACTATGTTATGTTTTAACTTGGTAATTGCATGTTATGAAATGAAATATCCCTTTTAGCATGTTTTAAATGTTTTTATGCATGGCTATCATACTTAGTGCATTTTTGTACTAACACATACTCTTGCCTGCATTTTCCCCAATTGTAGGGTCTGACAGTCAGGATCATCAGTTTTGTGGCTAAAAGTTGACTTAAGATATTTTTGAGCTTTCGTGAGTCTTTATGCTTCGAGGACAGACTTTTATTATTTTAGTTCCTTTTCATGTATTTCTCTTTTGGACAAGCTGTATGGGCCCGACCCAAATTCATTCAATTGTAGTAGATGGCTAAATGAGACATAGTGTCTAGATTTCCGCTTTTCTTTATAAAGTGTTTGGTCTTGAATATTGTTTTACTCTTATTGTTCTATTTCTTATGTCATGAGAGCTAAGTGGCTTGTATGGAGTCCTTCGGGATTCTATACGCCATGTTACATCTAGGGTGGTACCCCTGGGTAATGAAACTATAGTAATTTACATGATTGATGATGTTGCAGTGGCAGAGCCATGCTCTTCGTCAAGGGTGTTCATACTTTATGACAAGTAAAAAAGTAAACCTTGTTGGTCAGATTATAAATATTGGCTACAAAATAGTCATACCTCAATTATTGATTTCTACATAGTGCTCCAAGTTGTTCATACTTGTCACGCCCCAAGGCTACACCCTTGACGTAACACGTGACCTAGGATTACGAGTGACCCCAAGCTAACCCTGAGCTCGCATATCATAAACATATAAATAATTTACTAAAATAGAATATACTATTTGGACGCTTAAATCAAGAGATAAACTAAAAAGATGGGAAATACCCAATACTATCTGAATATAAAACTGAATATGAGTTTAATAACAACTGAAAGATCAAACTCAATCTAAAGATGATTCTAACTATGTCTGAAATAAGCCTCTAACTGACTAGAGATGCTCGGACATGCCCCCAACTAACTCTAGAAAAACTGAAACTAAAATAAAGAGTCTAAAATAGAAAACATGTTAGTTATCCTCGAAGAATAAGGACTCACCACTGATGCTGCTGAATAGGGATCGGGAATCGATCTACACGTGATCGGAATGCTGAAGAGTTGAACCTACATCACGAGAAGATGTAACGCAGAGTATGCGTTAGTACTTGAAAGGTAATGAGCATACATGATAGAATAAAGCTGAACAATATAAACATAAATGAAAAAGGTAATAAGAGTAATGATATAATTTTAACTGACTATAAATACTGAAATATACTGAAGACTGAGCAAACTAAATGCAATGACCAAGAATATAACATGCTGAGACTGAATACTGAACTATAACTGGTAACATGGGCAATGCACTAGAGTCTGACTGTGGGAGCTACTATTAACTGACATAAAGCCATGAGAGCTATCTGCAGAGTCCGATGTATACTCACCATCGAGAGGACACAATATACCTTGCCAAGGGTATAAAGGCATGGCTGGCGTGATCACTAAATATGGTGCCCACAGAGGGGACTTATACCTATGGGGGGACATAGTTCTGGGACTATGAGGGTGACTGACCCTAGTCCACTTGGTGTTAAGCCTATTCCCAACTTAATATGTAAGTAACATATTATAACTGAATTTCTGTATTACTGAATAGGTCAAAATACTGACATGCGAACTGAAAATGCAAGATTTATGTACTGATAATGAAACATTCTTAACTGGGTCATGTATATATGTATAAACTGACCTAGCAAGTGTAATTCATGAACGAAACAAATCTACACAACTAGGGTTCTGAATTACATGCAAGAATTGAGCAACATAGTTACGAAAACGTAATATTCTGATTAGGATTAATCTAATAGCTAAATCACAACAATAATCTGAAGTTCTAGAAACCCTAGGTCTAAACATGATATCGAGAATAAAAAATCTGACTGAATTCTAGGGAGCTAATGAGTGAAAGGAACCCACTAGTGAAATCCCACATACATAGTGATGAATTTCATGGAGAAATCTTTTGATTTCGGGGCTGGAACTGGAGGAAAACTTGATGCGTTCTTGTAGAGGGGTTTGATAGACTCTTTCTCTTCTCTTTGTTCAAACTGGAAGAAATTTGGAGAATGAATTGACAAGGGCAAGTTCTGATTAACTTACTATGCTAAAACCGACCAAAATGACGTAGTTTAGGGATTTAACGATGTAGTTTAGGTGTCCAACACATAGGAAAAAGACCAAACGACCTCTAATTTAAAAGCTGTCTGGGCCAACCGACGAACCGTCGACTGACCTATGGTCCGTCCTGGTCAGTCATCGACTGGCTTCAGAGAGATGGAATTTGGGGTCTGAACCACGGACCGTGGTCCCACCTACGGTCCATAGGTCCTAGCGTGGGTCGACCCTTGGCTGAAAAATTCTGGGTTTCTGGAGAGGGGCTGCAGGAGGCCAACCATGGACCCACCTACAGTCCGTGGGTCAACCTACGATCCGTAGGTGGTCCCGTTGGTGGCGCCTGAAACTTCTTAAACCTGCATTTCTGGTCCGTCTAGACTACAGGGTGTTACAATACTCTTTACCTGTTCAATATCAAATTAACCAACTATCCAAAATAAAAATTCTTAAAACGGAAACTTACAAAATATCAATGGATAAACGAACGAAGTTGATGTAGGACAAATATATTGACAGATAGTTTCATACACACCAAAATATGTAAAGTGGTAACTACAATTGCATTCGACGACAATTCATCTCTTGAAATGTTTTCATAATACACTCATTAGAAACATCTTTAAATACTTTTTTTTTTCTCTACATAAGGCACTATGCAACCATCTATAGAATTCATCATCCATTCGATTTTGCAAGTCATCTTGATAATCTTTATTGCCGAAAAAGTTCTTTGAACAGTAGCAGTGGCAACAGGTAGAAGCAAAGCAAACTTCACTAAAACAAATACGAGAAAATAGTTTAAATGCTTCTTTGTCTCAACCAATTTTCTTGAAAGTTCCCCAAGTCAGCCCAAATTGGAGAACCATTCATCAATATCACGAACATCAATAATGTAGTTAATATGTTGATTCTCAAGAGCTCTCATGCTGGACTCATCAAAGTCATCAAGATATAATTCAGCCATTCTCATTATCTTCTTTACATCAAAACTAGAAAATGAATCAAGTGGATTCAAGCAAGATACTCCATTAAGTAAATCACTTGTCACCTTATTGAAATGGTCATTAAGTTTTTGTAGCTGCCAATCAATGATTTTATAAAATACATCCACATGATAATGGTTCAAAGTAGTACAAATAACTACTTTACGTCGTTATCTCCCAGAATTAGCAAAGGGATCATCAAAATTGGGTAATGAAATGCCATGGTTGATACAAAATGCTTGTACCTTTTCTTTAAGTGAATCCCCACCAATATTTTTTGAAGAGAGGATGCCATTCATTATCACTTAAAGCTTGCAACCTTCTCTTTGCTACCTTTACAAGAATCATGGCATTTGCCATATCTTGCTCCTTTTTCTGTAATGAAACATTAAGATCATTTGAGATTCCTAAAACATCAGTCATCAAATGCAACAAGAAAATAGTCTCAAACGTTTGACAACTTCTGAGAAATCCCGATGCGCTTTCTCTTTCTTCCAAAGTTCTTGCATTTACAACAAGAGTATCAAGTAAATAAACAATAGAGTCAAAGCTACTAATAAAGTTTCCAAATGATTTGTAGTGAAATCCCCAACGAGTATCACTGGCTTTAACAATACCAAGTTCTTGGTTCAACACTCTACCCGTTTCTAGTTCACCCATATCCAATGCTATTCAGAGGTACTTTTTTTGAGATTCTCAAAAATTATCCTCACATTAAAAATAAGCTCCCAAAACATTCAAAATATTTGAAATTAATAATACAAGTTCACCAACTTGAACACACTTTTTAGAAACCGGAACAAGAGTCAATTGAAGTTGATAAGCAAAACAATGAACA
The DNA here is from genome assembly GCA_036250405.1 of Solanum raphanifolium. Taxonomy (NCBI): domain Eukaryota; kingdom Viridiplantae; phylum Streptophyta; class Magnoliopsida; order Solanales; family Solanaceae; genus Solanum; species Solanum raphanifolium. The sequence continues at coordinate 14,449 of JAJOOE010007999.1, forward strand.
TAATGAGCCGATCTACTTTCTTATCTAATCAACTTTTTAAGATCACCTTGCATATTACTTGCCCCATCGTAACATTTCCCATGTACATTAGATAAAGTCAAAAAATGGTGAGCAAGTACATCTACAATTGCTTCCTTTAGAGATAAATCACTGGTATCTTTAATATGAACAAGTCCAATAAATGCCTCCATCACAAACCCCCTTTTGTCAACATATCTTAGACAAATAGCCATTTTCTCTTTGCGTGACACGTCTCTAGATTCATCAACCAATAAAGAAAAGTAGTCACTATTTATATCCTCTATTATAGCCTTAACCGGTTCAATCTTACACGCAGTCACAATATCTTTTTGGATGTCATGAGAAGTCATTTTATTATTTTTTGGATTTTTTTCTAACACAAAAGTTTTAATTGCATCACATCTAGCAGCATACGAAGAAATAACTTCAAGAAAATTACCCTTGTTCAATAATGATTCACTCTCGTCATAACCACGAAATGCAAAACCTTGATTCAAGAAAAAGTCTTACCACATCGATTGAAGTGTTTAAGCTAACCCGATATTCATGCTTACTTTTATCATCCAACTTGTAAAATGCGGCTTGAATGGATTGTTGTTCTTGCATAAGATCTTCACACTTTCTTTTGGATTGATTGAGAACGCTATTCTGTTGACCAATATGTGTAGCAAACCTATCCTTTCTATGCCAATTTGTAAATTCCTTAGTAAAAAATACAGTAACACCACCTTGATTAATGTTTTCTCCTTGAAATAAATAACAAGGTAAACAATAAGTAGCATCCGCATCAATACTGTATTCCAACCAATCACGATATTTCATCAAACAACGTATAAGCAAAACAACGTCTTGTTCCAAAAGAACCCGTTTGAGGAAACTGATGAGTTCGAGGTTGACAAGGACCTTCAATGATGTATGCCCCACTTATCTCATCACAAAGGTTTGGATGATAATTCAAAATTGGAGTTCTTTCAATCAGATCTGCCTTTAATTCATTTACATCAGATTCTTGTCTTTGGGAAGAGTGAGATGCTATTTCTATTTGGTCGACATTTTCATTTCGCCGTAGTTGATTTTGATTTTGAAGCGCCAAACTTGTTTTGGCCACTCTAAAAAAATATTTCTCCAAGCTCATTGAACTCCAAACTGAAATAGCAGTCAAGTGTACCAACTTATTAAAAATCAATCCACTATACACCAAATATTTGATCGATACTGGAATAAATAAAGTAGCTTTCAACATAAAAATTAAGATAAACAAAATCAAACTAAAGGAAAAAAAGAATTAAGAAATACCTTTTCACACTTCAATGACGGTTGAGGAAGAAATATACAATGATTAAAGTTTCCAATTTCTTAAAACTTGCAAATATGTATGAAAATTGAGAAGAGAGAAAGGTAAAGAGTAAAGTTATAAAGGGTTTTTGGGAGAAGGGGAAGACAAAAAAACTAAAAGGAAAAGACAAATAACTATGAATCTATTCTTTTTTAAATTAAGAAAAGTCAAAAGAAGACCTTTTGTTTTTCTTAACTTAAAAATGGTCACTTTTGTACTCTTTTTTAAGAGAAAACAGAAAAAAAATAAAATAAACAAAACGCTCAAGCCTGGGCACGAACCTAGGAGACAAAAGCTTGAGTTTTGCCTTTTTTAAGAGGACAAACGGAATAACAAAAAAATTAAACAAAAAGACTAAACTCGAGCTCAAACACAGAACACTAAGGCGGCTTTGCATAGCCTTATCCGCTGGGTTGTCTACCTTTATTGTGTCAAGGGTGTTCAACAATTAGTATATATCCAAAAATATCGATATTTCGTATATATACTCGCAAATTTTTTCCAACGAAGGTTGTTCATCTGACCACCCTCGCGAAGTCATAGCTCTGCCCTTGCCAGAGATATATAGGTGACTTAAGGACAAAGCCACACCTTTTGTTTTTCACAATTGCTTATTGTTTCATTTGATACGGCTAACATCTTTCCATTAGTCAGACAAAATCGGCTACTTAGTCAACATCTTTGCTCGCCAATTCATCCTTTATTATCGAGCAAAGACGGGCAGTTGTTGACAACCGATTTTGACCGATCTATAACCCTTTTCGTATTGCTATTTGATTAAATATGTGTTTTAAAGCCTATTTCTTTATTATATATATTTAGAATTATGTTTAAATTTTATCTAATTAATCATTTACTTTAGTCTTCATAATTTACAAAAAATTATTATTATTTTATCGTTGTTGTTGTTATTGCTACTGCTACTTCTGTTGTTGTTGCTAAACTGCAGATAATTAATCTACTTGTCAATTTAACGTCTATAATATTTAAGTGTGTTTATATTATATGAAAATTATGTAATATGTATAGTATAGCCATTTATTGGATAACAATTTATTAAACTTTCCTCAAAATCATTTGAGTCGTAGGTCCTTTTATTCAATCTATTTAATTTCTACCTTTTTATACTTAATTTTATCTCAATTTTAGCCCATTTTGAACCAATTAATTCCATCCCAATCTCAAGATATCATCTTTAATCCCAACCGTCCATTCCATTATTTTAAATCACAACCCCACATCTCATCTTGATCCAACAAATAAGATTGAGTCTCCTACCACTTCCCTATATTAATATCCCAACACCCTAACCCTAATTTTATTTTTTCTCCCCGTTCTCACTGAAAACGACAGGCGCCGTTCCCCTATCTCTCAATTACTTCATCCATCCTCGGTGAAGACCACCAATGAAACCCCTACTCCAGCTTCACTCACGGGGTCACCCACCAAGTAAGGCCCTCTCCCTCTTCTTCTCTGCTCATGGTGCTTTTCCAACCACAAGTGGACAACGAACGCTGTACAACCCAAACCAGTCGCCCCTCTCCTCCCCTTTAGCTTTCCCTCTACCTCTTTTCTCTTTCATGTTGGCCGGTGAAACACCGCACCATGCAACCTCAACCCATATCCTCTTCTTCTTATTCTCACTAGTTCTGACCAGAAACTCTAACAAGACAGTCACTGCGAAGATCCATCACTTTTCTACAACGTAAGCCAACCATCATCCCTCCTCCAACGAGATTGAAAATAACGAAACAAGAGCATCGTTGCTCCATGTTCCGACCAGCGAGACCCATTGGAGCCTTAAGGTTTAGGGGGTTGTTGAAGACAGATCTTAACAAATCCATCTAGGTTTATTTTTTATTTAGATTATTATCTCATCTTTTAAACAAATTCTTAAATTGCCTATATTTTTTAGATTAGTAGTTATGATTTAATTCTTACACTACATGAAATTCAATAATGACCATGAAATCTCTCTTAAGCAAGATTTCCTTATAATTTTGAGTTCCTAAACTTGTGCATTTTTCACCTTGTGTGTTCCTATTTTTTTTAAAAAATATAATCTTCCCCTTTTATAAATGGGTGTTAGTACACCCTTGAGTTTTTCTTTAAAATTACCAAAACTGTTGTGGTTTCTTGATTTAATTGTAGCAAGCTTTAATATGAGAATTTGATTTATCTGCTTAATGAATTGATCGATTATTATGAAAATCTCATGATTCATGCTTCTTTCCATTTCTGTTCCCTTAATCGATTGGTACACCTTAATATTTACCTATCCTTGGTAAACTTTGACATGATTCTTCTCCTTTATTGACTCTATTTGATTCTCCAACATTTCTTTCTTTTAGTTAGTGTGGACATCTTTGACTTAATTGTTCTTGGTAAACTAGTTATAGTAAGTAAATATACATACGTGACCTTCAAATATGGCGGTCTCTAAATCATGTTATTTTGGACTGAAGTCTTTGACTTTATTAACATGGCTCCTTCAAAATTAAAAGATCATTCATGATTCTTTTCTTCTATTAATTATGACAGATTCATCGATGGTAATCTCTAATTGGCTATTTTCCTTATTAAATTGCACTATTTTAATACCATTTGATTTATGGTAAAATCTATGCATTGATGTTCCCTATTGCTTTTTTATTTTTGGAAAAACTGACTTAGTATCATATTTGATTAACCAAATATTTTAAACTTGCATGGTTATGATAATATCAATCAATTAAATACCAAGAATGCGGATCTAATTGAGGATAATAATTTTCTTTCCTTTTCTCTATTTTTGTACTTGTTGATGTGTCCTCTACATTGTACTATAAAAACAAGACTCCTTCCATTTTGTCCACACGCTTAAACAAGCACAACATTCTTATACACTCTCAAAAGTAATAATATTCTTATGTACTACCTTATAAGTTTTTGTTGTTCTTGTGGCTGAACGAAGTTTGGACTTCCGTTCTTACAACAAGTTTTGTGTGCTTATTTGAATACTGCTTAATCGGTTAGTGATCTTTGTAGAATTATAATTTGTGGTATGTTCAAGGTAGTTACTTCATTATCTATTTTGTTATCTTGTCTTACTTTAGTGTCCTTATAAGCTTACTTTTTTTAAGAGTACCTTTATTACTTTAGTATTTTATTTTAAGGTACTAAGAACAAACATACTCTCACCCCTTTGAATATTCTTTGAACGTACATTATATTGCAACGATGTTGCTTGGAATTCAATCATGGCAAGTGGAGAAATCAATGTGACAACCCGAGCTTAAGTGGAAGTGTCACCCCAAAAGGGGCATCAGGTAAATTTTGAAAAATGATGAAAACAATTAGGCTATAGTTGATTTCGTGTATGAAGAATACATATAGCTTAATAAAAATAAGGCAACTTGTTATTCCCTCCTATTCTAATTTTATATGTCACCCTTTTAGAAGTGTTAAAAACTTTACAATTTTTATTATTACGTTCACTTATCAACATACTTTCATGATATAATTTTTATATAGAAAAATATACTTATACTTTAGCTTCACACGACTTTTTAAATATAAGAATATTTTATTTAGTACTATTGAATAATTTTTCAAAAAAATACTTTTCGTCTTTTCTTAAGGCATTTAAGAGAACCGATCATAAAAAATGGAATAGAGGGAGTAACACCGTATTGGACCCATATTAGCCTTGTAAAATTCTAATCTCTCTCTCTCTCTAGCAACTTTAGTTTTTTGTGTTGATGGTTTATTTAAATTTATATTTGCATGATATATTTTATTCTTTTGATTTGGAAGCAATCGGGTTAAATCTTTTGCCCTTTCTTCTCCTTATGGTTATTTTATCTTTCCTTAGCTTTTCCTTTTATTTCACATTATCCACACACTTTAGAATTTTATTAGAAGCAATCAGGTCAACCTCTCCTTCTTTATTTGTTAATATTTCAAGTATCTTATTTCTTTATTTGGTACTCAAAAATCTTGCTTTGCTTGATTGAATTCATAATTTTTTTGTGGACTCATTAGCTCTGTCTGTGCCAATTTTTATAACTCACATAGATTTAATCTACTTGTTCTTTTAAGAAAAAGTAAGTTTGCATGTCTAACTATCTTATTCACCTAGTCTTATATTAATTAGATAATAATCGATACATGCTTAATTCATTCACCCGTCTTAGGTATTTTTTTTATACTCTTTATCTTATAGTGACATTATTTTCCATGTTAAATCCCCACATAATTCTCAAGATTCAACCTGGACCCACATTTGTGGACCTCAAAGGGTACTTATCACCTTAGTTTTAAAGTCACTTGAACCCTTACCTGATCTATTGTTACACAGACCCTTTTAATTAATTTTGTTTGTAATTAGGATAGAATGATGCCCTAACATGCCTTTAATTCATTAGGTGGTAGCTATTCTTTTTTATTAATCACAAAATAGTTGTCATGTTGCATAACCCGTTTTGAGAAAAATGGGGTGCGATAATAGCCACCATTATTGTGAGTTTTGGTGAAGATAATGGTGCTAAAGACACATCGCCACTATGCATGGAGAAGGTTCTAGAATAGAACAAAGATGTGATGCGTAAAGAGTTGCCAAGGCACTTACCTCCAAGGCACAAGGTAGACCATAATATCGAACTAGAGCCTAGAGTGAAGCCGCCCACATATTCTCTATATCACATGGATCCAACCGAGTTAGAGGAGTTGAGGAAGAATTTGAAGGAGTTGCTCGAAGTCGGTCACATCCACTGACTAAAACACCCTATGGAGTGTCGATCCTGTTTCAAACAAAGATGGGTTGTCATGCTTATGCATAGACTACCAGGTGGTAAACAAAGTGAAATAAAGAACAAATACCCCATCCTGCTCATTGGCAACTTGCTCAAGAAACTTGGACATGCCAAGTACTTTACCAAGGTGGAACTTCGAAGAGGCTTCTACTAAGTTTACATAGAAGAAGGGATGAGCCGAAGACAATATGTTTCACTAGCTAGATACGGAGCTTTTGAGTGGTTGGTGATGCCCTTTAGATTGACCAACACACATGCTACCTTTTGAACACTGATGAACAAGATCTTTCATCCATACTTAGATCAGTTCGTAGTGGTGTACCTAGATGACATAGTCATCTAAAGCAATATCTTGGAGGAACATGTCCATAACTTGAAAAAGGTTTTCCAAGTCCAACGAGAGAATAAGCTTTATATCAAGTGGGAGATATGTTAGTTTGCTCAGCATGAAGTACACTGCTTGAGGTATTTCATTAGCCAAGATTAGTTGTGGATGGATGAGGCCAAGGTACGAGATACCAACATCATGGTTAATAACAATAGTATGAAAACTAGTTATTTCCAGTCATAAAAGTAACTCATACCAAAGCAAGAAAGGGGGCAGGATTTCTTAGCTGAAATTGATTACGATTTAGTGTACAAACCAGGTAAGGGCAAAATGTTGTGGCCGATACTTTGAGTAGAAAATTCGAGCCTGCTGCCATCACCACAACCTTATGTGATATTCAAGACTTTATTAAGAATGGTATGCAATATGATTCGGAAGCAAAATGACTTACGGAGGTAGCCACTTAAGGCAAATAAGACACTTGTAGATGGAATATGGACTATTATTCACCGCCAGATAAAGGGTCTATGTGCCCAAGTTTGGAACTTTTAGGTGGCAGATCATGAAGGAAATCCATGACATGTCGTGGGCCGGACACCCGGGGGAGCGTCACATAAGGGCATTGATTGAGTCAATCTACTAATGGTCGTGCTTGCGAGAAGACATAGAGTGTTATTATTGTATGCCAATAAGATAAGGTTGAGAAACAACAACCTAGAGGAGTATTAGAACCGCTACCAAAAGTAGAGTGCCTATCGGAGAGTATGACTATTGACTTCATAACTTACTTACCAAAGTCTAATATATATATGACGATCATGGTCATGGTGGAAAAGTTTTTGAAATATGTTAGCTTCATGCTTGCCAAAGCAGGTTGCACTGCTAAAGAGGCTGCCTAATTACTCTTCAAGGTCGTGGTAAAATATTAGGTTTTGTCGAGGTATATCATCCATGATCGATACCTGTATGTTACAAGAAACTTTTGGAGAGAGCTGTTTGATATGCTCAACATCCAGTTGCATTTCTCCACTAGTTTTCACCCGCAGACGGATGGACAGACAGAAAGGATCAATGCCTTATTGGAGTGCTGCCTAAGGCACTTTGTGAGTTCACGAAAGATTGGGCAATACTATTATACATAGCTCAATTCTCATATAACTTGAAACGAAGCGAGTCTATCGGGCGAACACCATTTGAGTTAGCCATAGGACAACAACCACAAACTCCAGATTCACTAACGATCGCATTTGAGGGCGAGAGTTTGGGGACTTACAATATGGCCAAAAGAGGGGCAACTTGACACTGCTATGTCCTACTTGGACAAGACATCTTTAAGGAACTTAGAGGGATGCATCAAAATTTGGTATAGAAGTATGAGGGACCATTTATGATCATTTCCAAGGTGGAAAAATCTCATATAAGTTAGAGTTACCACCTTATGTAAAGATCATCTCGTCTTTCATGTTAGTGTGCTCAAACCATACCATGAAGACAAGTATGACCCCAGCCAAAGTTAGTCAAGTCGGGAACCAATTACCATCACTACCTTGCATTATCGGGAAATTGAGGCTATTATTTACTACCAAGCAAGGTGGAAAAAAGGGCAACAAGTCACTATCATGTTCATCATCTAGTAGAAAGGACAATCACCAGAAGAAGACACATGGGAACAATACAAAGACTTGTGGCAATTCAAAGACAAAATTTGAGAGTTCATGCAACAACAATGCCATGTGGTCGTCGCAAAATAAGTTGGTAGAAGCTGTGATGAACTACCACATCATCAATCAACTTAGCACCACATGGAATAATGTTGTCCATGTGGAAGACTTACATTGGAAGAACACTAGTCCTTAGTGGAATATTCTAGAAATATATGGAGAATTTCTTGGATGACCTTAGAATCCCATGGATTTGCATGGAAGGTCTTTAGAATCTTTTAGTTGTGTAGAATATTCTAGAAAGATGACTTATTTGTAAATAAGTAGGGAACTACATGAAAACTATTAGTTTTAGAAGGCTTCTTCTTTCTAAAAAGCTTGACCGAATCGGCTATTATATTATCAAATTTACTATTATTTTAGTGGTTTATAGTACAATCTATGTATTTCATAGCAAAGAAAACACCATTAATCATGAACTCTGAATTAAATTGAATCACACCTTCATTTGAGAAACAAGCAGATTTTTCTTGGCCATTCAAATTGGAAATGTTGACTTTTTTAGTGAGGGGGGAAGTGAAATTTTTTTTGGTTCTCTGCATAGTTATGCATCAACTAATATGAGATCAGTTTCCTAATAGCAAACACCTAAATCTTACTTAAGTTCATTTCTAGCACATTCTAGTATTTAGCAATGATTGACAATGCCTCTAAGTCCTGCATAGCCAAGTAGCTAAATTAAGTAGATTTAACTCAATGTTCTTCAGTTTTAATTTAATATAGTTTTATATGCTTATAGATCATGTGCCTTTATAAGGATCGGATCAGAACCATGTACAATCCTAAGCATTTCAAAGTCATGACTCATAATGCTCTCCACATTCTTTGGGAGATGCCCCATACCAAGCATACTTAACTCTACGATTCCCTCTAGCTCTCATTATGTTCTCCAAATTCTTTTGAAAAACCTTAAAACATGCCTTTTCCATCGGTGTATGAGAACCGGTCCATAGGAAAAGGCGTGGGTTTAGTTTTTTCAAGAGAATTTGGAGAACACGACGAGAGCTAGATGGAACCCTAGAGTTGTTGAGCATGCTTGGTACGGGGCATCATCCAAGAATGTGGAGAGCATTATTCATCTTGGATTTGAAATTCCTAAGATTGTAGCCATTCTCATCCGTATAAGATCATATCTATAAGCCAAATAAAACTAGATTAAATTTAAAATAGAGAACATTGACAGGAAGTACACCATAGCCATATATAAACTTTATCTTCTACTCTAGATATCTAGATGTTTCTAGAATATCTAATCACCCTTGACAAATGAACCCCTTCTTTAAGTAGCCCCCAACTTGAAGAATAGACTAAGCTAAGAAATAGAAGATTACAACTCTATAATCAACTAAAAAAATATACTTGAATCAAAACTAGAAAAAATAATCCTAAAGATCAAGTTATTCAATCTAGTTGTTCGTATCGGCAACACTCAAAATCTTCAATCAAAACTCTCTCAAATACGAACTCTCTCTTACTTGATTGGGTTCTGCTTGTATCTCTCTATATCAGTGCGCAAAAAACATTGTAAAAAACCCTACCCTATTCATAGGCACGAAACCTTTCCTACTTTAGGTTGAAATCGGTGATCTTTTACTACTTCCCTTTCCTTGTAGCCTTAAACTAACTCTCACGTCACTATAAAAAAAAACAGTGTTTACCGACGGACACAATCCGTCACTATCCAATGAAAATCCGTCACTAATCATGATTAGTGATGGATTAGCAACGGATGATTGACTGTTGCTATTACGTTCGTTAGTAAGCTCTTAGTGACGAAAAAATGAGTTCCGTCACAAGTGTAGCGACATCATAATGACGAAACATTTCCGTTGCCATATGTTAGCGACGGACTTAGTCGTCATTATATTTATATAATTTGTTTCTAATTTCATAATTCTAAGACGAAAAAATGAGTTCTATCACAAGTTTAGCGACGTGGTAGTGACGAAAGATTTTCGTTGCCACTTGTTAGAGACGGACTGATTCGTCATTATATTTATATAGTTTTGTTGCTAATTTCATAATTCATTTCGTCATTTTGGATAAATTTTCAACGAAATTTCCGTCGCAACATATTCTGTTACAACATATTAGGCCTTTAATAATTCGTCGCTAATCCGTCGCCAACATTCTTTTCATAGCAACGACCAAATAGTCGCTAAATTTGTTGCTAAAAATTATTCTTCTAAAATTATTTGATTTGGTTATTTTAAATATGCACTGCTGAAATAAATTAAATTAAAATTACTAAATACTCTAAAAATAACAAACATTCATATAATATAATACTCATCGACGATTCATAATATATAAATAGAAAACTCCAAAATCACATATTTTTGGTTAAAAATATCCAAAGAAAACTATCAAGTACTCTTAAATAAACCCATGTCCATCAAAACGTTACTACACAATTTGTAGTTTCCAAAAGGTATGACATTACCAAAAACTAAAGTTGTGGGAGACTAAGGGATACGATCGTCACTTGAAATTGAGGGATCAACCTCGTCCACATTAGTAGCAGGAGGCACTATGGGTGTCACAATCGATGGATTCCCAGATGGAGTAATCGATACTTGCACCTGCCGAACAATAATAGGACCAAGATGACTAGTTAGTGCAGGCATCATTTGCTTTACAAATTCGTCCATATTTGCTATCGATGTTGATTGAGAAAATGGAGGTTGTAATGATGATGAGCCACAAAGATTCTGTCCATAGTAATTTTTTGCTTCAGATCCAAGACAATATATTCTTCTTTTCTTTTCTCCCCCCGCAGCTTGGTAATATGCTTCACGTTGATCAATATCAGTTTGAGACACTGTGTTTCCCCGTAATATTTCTTCATATTTTTCCTATAATAAGTAGAGAAAATGAGAAAGCATTAAAGAAAGGGAACAGAACAAATTTTGAAGGAAAATGCAGAAAGATACATAAGCTTTTAAGCTTAAAGGACATGTGTTTTGTTTTCCTAGGAAAGAACTGTGTTATTGCAGAAAGATAACTGAAAATGCATTTTCCTTGCATAATATGAAACATAAAACAAAAGGCATCACTCCAACGTTGGTATGAATCTTTTTGCAACTGGCCCCACTTCTTTGTCCTCATTGATATGTATTCCATCATTAAAGCAATATAATTAATTAAACTAAAATAAATTACAGTCCACTATCACTGGCCTTTGTACTGTAATTTCCCTGATTAGTCAGTTATCTGGTTCCATATGCATATAATACTCTAGTGCATTGTATTAGTAGATAATTGTTGCAAGGAAAATGCAATGAAAGAAGGACAGTGCAACTTATATTAGCTAGTCTATGAAGTGTTGTTTATAAGTTGTAGTAATTAACTTAGACCTACAATTTTGAACTCACACAGAACTTCAAAACAAACTAATTTCTATTACCCAAACAACATCAGAAACACTCGAAAATTACCCAAACAATATCAGAATTACATGAAAACAACTGCACTAGATTCACACTAAAATGACATTATAATCGCACCAAAACAACACTAAAATTGCACTAGAAAAGCCTCAAACAACACATGAATTACACTAAAATAGCAGCAATGGATTCTCACTAAAACAGGACTAGAGTTGCACCAAAAACAACTGCACTAGAGTCATAGTAAAACAACACTAGAATCACACCAAAACAACACTAAAATTGCACCGGGAAAGCCTCAAAACATCAATCGAATTACACCAAAACAGTAGCAGTAGATTCTCTCCAAAACAGAACTATAATTGCACCAAAAACAACTGCACTACAGTCACAAAAAAACGACACTAGAATCGTATCAAAACAACACTAAAATTGCATCGAAAAGTCTCAAAACATCACCAAAATTATACCAAACAACAACAACAGATACACTTTAAAACAAGACTAAAATTGCACCAGAAACTACAGTAGGAAAGAACCGAAACAGCTCCAAGTTTTAGACTTACATGGACAATTCGAGAATGCTCACCAACAAATGATTTTCCATCATGACCATGTGTATGAACATGCATATGTAATTCAATTGGTGTTGGATCTCGACCTTTTTCAATAGCCTATACAAAAGAAATCACGTTATATATATCATACAATAGAAGATGTTAGTTATAGAGTTTGTAAAATATATATACTCACAAGTTTCCTGCGATGTTCTCCAATTGAAATAGAGCCGCCGGTGTGAGTCCCAACAGCAGTTCATGGCCGCCACGACTATTTTTCGAATTAATTTCTGACTTTTTTATACACTTTTCACTTCCCCAAAGTTGCATCCATCTTTCCCACACATTTTTTGGTACATAACCTGGCCTAACTCCTTCCTTTTTTATTTTAGAAATGAAATTCCTGTATTTCAGTGCTGCCTTAACCATCCAGTGTCTTTTCACTTCATTTTCACTAATGGAAACATCCCAGTAAAAATTTTTCTGAAATAACTTTTGAAAGTAATACATTAATGTCCTATTTATATATGTGAATACACTTGCTAACTCACTTACGATGAAAAATTATACCTTGAATTCTCCAAAATAACCATTTCTTACATCAGTTCAGACACCTTTCCAATTGATTCCATTGGGATCAACATCACTTTTGAAAGACTTGGATATGAAACTAGAGCATATTTGAGAAGGTTCCAGCCTGTATAAACAAAATATACAGGTAGTAAAATAGAAAAATAAACATTTTTTAGCACATTCAACAGACAAGAGGTCATGTTCTCAAGATTAAATATTATGCTTAAAAGACCAAAAGTTGGTAATGTGATAGTGAAATTCTATCCAGATATCTTCAATTTGTTCAATGTAGTAAGTAGAAACAAGTTTAGGAATAAAATCAAAAGAATGGACTAACCCTGCAGAAGTTAGAAAGACAAGGGTCCTTATATGGCTACTGTTGGATTCACATTCAGCAACTGTACTAGTATGACCTATTGAGTTGCTTTGAGTAGAAAAACGCTGACCTATTAGGTTACTCTGATTTGATGTAGCTGGAGGTGTCTCAGAGATGGTTGGGCTGATACTTTGAGTTGATGTATTGGTTGGGGTACCACCTTGCTGAGGAGAAACTATAGTGGGCTTGGGAATAGTTGGCATGCTTACACGAATAGCAGGATTACTCCTACCTGAGGATTTTCCACGACCTCTGCCTCGAGCCATACCTATTAACAAATATAACATTGTTGTTAGATCATGACAGATACAAAATAAAATTAAACATAATCCATAATAATGAGATTACGTGGAACAATGCTGAAATATTAAAACTGTCTCTGTAAGAGCTTGTTGATCAAGTGAAAAAATTGGTACGTGGAAATACAAGAGTACCAAGAGTAACATAGTTATCTATAACAAGAGTAACAAGAGTAAAGGGATCATGAACTTTTATCCGAAGCTTTACACAAAGAATGAGCATTAGAAATCTATAACATATTTTGAAAATTTGGAGACAATCACAGATGATGACATTAGGGAAAGGGAGAAGCCTTTTAAGAGGCTTGAATTTTCAATACCATCATATCATGTGCTTTTGATAAGGCTCCAGAACCTGATTGTTACACAATCACAGTCAAGTAATGTCATTCATTTAAAAGAAATGATCTATTGAGCTCAAGAATTTACATAACAATAAGTCTCCCAAAGAGCTTACTTGTTTGAGCACTTCTTTATAAGGCATCAATATTAACTATTAGTAATTATAAGAATGCATAGTTAATTGGTATGTATGACAGTTATTAAAGCTACAATTAGTAGATTTAATTAGGAATTGAAATTAGAAATAGAACACACATAGTTCAAAGCCAAGAGCTATTTCTTTTTAAAATCCTAAATTGAAAAGCAGAAACTACAGCAGATTATCCTCGATTGAAAATTAGAAACAAACAAAATATAGTGAAAATACAATAACAGATGATCAAGCACTAGTCATTGTCTCCTTCAAACTTTTCCTCTTCCTCATCCTCATTCTCCTCAGTTTCCTCAGTTTCATACTCTTCTTCTGTGGATTCTATGTGGATGTCACGATTCTCTTACAATAATCCATCATCAATGGGGTCATCCATTTCAATTACATCTCCATTTGGCTAATTTAAGAGTATGTTTTCATCAATGGAAATAGTCATATCTATCTCGTGGACTTCAACTTCTTCAACTTGAAATGGAACATTTACTTCTGAAACTGTTGCCACTTCCTCATTAGGCAATTCAATAACATTTCGAGGTTTGACCTTCAGTACAGCTGCCCAATCATCCTTGTCCTTTTTCTTGTTAGGATAAGGTACATAACACACTTGTGTTGCTTATTAAAAGATTGCCAACTTGAACCTTGGGGAAAGTTAGGACCAGCTACATCAAAAATCATTTGACGATATGGATTATCATAACCTAATTTAGGTGTAGCACCACCATTCAAATCCTGATCAGAAGAAATCTCACCAATCACATTTTTTTCTCCTTGATGCTTCCAAATAAAATAGTTATCAACAAATCCAGACTTATAAAGGTGATGCTTAATCGTTTCAACATCCATGAACTTAAAGTTGTGATATTTTTTACATGGGCATCTATCTTTATTACCGCTCATGCGATTCTGTTGCGAAAATGCAAATTGGATAAATTTATCCACTCCAATTACGAAACTAGAATTTATAGCCCCTCGGCCATCCAACCTATCATACATCCAACCACGCTCTAGATTATTCATTTTCCTAATAATGTTTAAATTTACAAAAAAATTAGTAACAAGCACAAACCGTGGACCAGAAGGTACTCTCATTCATATTCATCAAATTCAAACAAAACATGCATATTGGCAAAACAAGAACAATTTCTAAAGTTCTTCACTATGCAGACTTTAAAAAAACTTACGAACTATTAAAGCAATTATTAATTATAATCAACTTACAAAACAGTTGCTAGAACATTCTAATATTAGTCAACTTATAGAATAATTAAAGCATTCTAATTCAAATCAACTTACTGAAGCATTCTAGTTACAGTGAACTTATTGAAACTATCTAATTACTATATTAATCTCACAAAAGTGATGACAAACAAAAGGGATTGAAGCATTACAATTAATTTACAGTACAAACAACACTTTTTAGTGTGTGAAAAACTAGAGCAAGAAAAGAATTTGGAGCCAATACTACATTTCATCAGCAACAAACAGAAGCACAATACATGAAAAACTTTCTACTGAACAAGTAGTTAGCTAATAAATTTAATCTTAGAGGTTCTTGTTGACTATGTAGTTGATTTGATTTGATTTGGTTAATAATTTAATCTACTGAACAAGCAGTTGGCAAGAATCTTTATTTCAAAAAGACAATTTTTAAGAAAATCACATGACTTTCCTCTATAAGTACAACAATTCCTCTAGCAAATAAAACCAAAGAAAACGTTAAAGTTTAGAATGCATTTTTCTAGCAAATAAAATCAACAAACAAGTTAAAATTTAGAATGTATTCCTCCAGCAAGAACTAATCACAGAAACACCCACAACAACATAATAAGAATTCTCCAATCTTTTCACTAGTCTCTTAAACAAAAAGCTCTAACTCTAATAGTGTCAAGATAATGGCAACAATCTTCATCATAGTTAGATTGAGTAAACAAAATACCTCGGTACTTAAATCTTGAGCTAAATCAGAGATAGAAATGAAGAGTGAGGCTTACTTCAAGAGAGTATCAACCAGACCCTGATGATGATGTTATAACAGCAGGGGCCTGCAACATTTTAACATTTCATTACCTTGGTTATTAGCAAGAACATGAAACAATAACAATATAAATAAAAACTAAATACTTAATACAGTAGGCAATGAATCTGATTTTTGTTTTGTTTTCTAAAAAAATAGGCAGAGGAAGAGAACTTCAGCAAGCATCAGCATGAGATAATTACTCAATCTCTTCAATCAGAGAAATACTTGAAAGTTCAAAAGATTCAAGGCAACTCTCAACAGGTACGTCGTACTAAAACTATTCTCAATAGGTACGTCATACTAATATAATTTCCTTCTCTTTATTAACCTCATGACATTCCCCCATATTATTTAGGATAGAAACAAAGAAAGAAATTACTACAGAGATCTTTAAGGGACTCTTGCCAAAAGTGTATCAGTGAGCCAATTTCTGGGCAATACAGTAGCTCAGACTTTAGACAACAATTATATTCATGAATCCCATCTAATTAGGTGAGCCAATATAAAAAATAACTGTTTTGTTTAAAACTGACAAGATACCATTGAGGCAGCAAGAATTAATTTCTACTCTCATTGACAATTGTGTAACCCAAAGTCAATGACCATTTCAACATTGAAATCCAAATGCTTGCTTGAACCCTACTCCCTATTTCTAGAAAACATAATTTCTAGAAAAACACCCTATTTTCGGAACACTGAAATTTTTAAAACCCCTATTTTGAGAAAATTCCAATCCTACTTCATGTAATCAAGCTAAATGAAATGGAAAGAGTTAAGAGTTAAAATAGCATATTTTTATACACCCAAAACACTAAAATCTCTATTTTCAGAAGACGAGTTGAACTGGAAAACAATGCTTTTGTCAACTGAAGCCATTGATACCCAAATCCAGCAAATCTAACATCCAAATGCAGGAACGAGTTGGGGTTCTTATCTTACAGAAAGAAGACTTGAAACTACCCATTTTGAAAATACCACAGCCCTATTGAGATGGAGAGCTAAACGAAATTGAAATCGAGATGAGAGATTGAGCTTACAGTGGAGACTTGGAAAGCTAGCAGTGGAGACTTGGAAAACTAGCAGTGGAGACTTGGAAAGCTAGCAGTGGAGACTTGGAAAGCTAGCAGTGGAGACTTGGAAAGGAGATGAAGAACTTCAATGGAGCTTGCAACGAGACTTGGAAAGCTTCAATGGAGATGGAGCTTGAGAGAGGCTTCTTTGGAGCGGGAGCTTGAAATGTGGAAATAAATTTGTGCCCTAGAATATAATATGACTTTAAAAATTTTTGCAACGGATTTACTGACAGATTCTAATATCCATCGCTTTCAAATTAATGTATTTCTTTAGAAAAAATTATAATGACGGATTTTTTTGTCGCTATATAATATAAATTTTATAAAAATATATTAAAAAGTTTAGCAACCTTTTTTCCGTCACTAATTTCGTTGCCCAATATTTATTAAATTTGTCACCCGTACTTTGTTACTAAATCCGTAGGAAAAATTAGGAGCCAAAATTTCGCGCTAATATTTAGCGACAAAATAAATATTACGTTGCCAATCCGTTGCTATATTATTACTCAAAAAATTATTTGTCAATTTTGCAACAAAATGGTAATTCCGTTGCAAATCCGTCGTTATATAGTGACGGAATAGTGTTCGTCGCTAATATCCATTGCTAAACGCTGTTTTTTTAGTAGTGCGTCTTGTACTTCATTCACCGCCTTGAACTTCTTTCTCCGCACTAAAACTTCTTCTCCTAATCCTACTTGGACTCTGTCTAAGAGGAACATGTTGTTGGAACTAGTTTATTACATCTGTTCTCCTATTTGCCACACATAAAAATCTTCCTCGATCCAGCACCTTTCTTCTATTATGAAAGAGGTCTCTAAAATATCAATCAATCATTCTATCAAATGACTTACCATTTTCAGTTGCATCTCGATGGAGAGATCAAGATTGAATGCTGACATCTTGACCTTCAATGAAACTCTTAATGCTATTACTAATTAAACTTGTGCTAATATGTCAAGAGATGAAAGTTGGTATCCAAGAACTTGGACATAGTTATTATGTAGTAGTTGAAGCCACTGCTGATTACCTCTCTAATCTAGATTCTACCATCGCTTATTGTCGTAGAACTTCCATCTGTTGGCATATTAGTAGGAGTTGAATTACTAGTAGCATTAAGAGTTCCATTGAAGGTCAAGTTGTCAACATTAGATTGATTGTTTGATAAAATGATTGGTTGATACAACCTATTTTTCAATGTACACGTGCAAATACAACTCTGCAAATGAAATTTACTGCCTCTTTCTAGTAAAAAAGCTACACTACACTAAAAATACATGTATGTAAAAGAAAAGTATTAAACACAACCTGTATTGATCACTTAAAAAATACGGACAATTATTTAAACTAGCGTATATTCCAAACGCTAGAGATTTCTTTGGAAATTCTTGTCTTGGCTTTTTCTGGATCTACCCCAAATCAACAATCACCGTGCTAGAAGTCTCTCCATTGTAGACAAGGTTTTTCCATCACTTTCTTTTAATGATACATTTTTTTCACTTGCATCACTCCCCACATACTTGGCGGTTCTCCAATTATATGCTCCGATGAATTGAGATTTTGAAAAATGAAAAAAATAAAACTTGAAGGAACTTTACTTTCTGGTGATAGAATCACCATAACAAGTTTGTCCGGATGGTATTTTGTATCTAATTCGGGAGAGGAAGTTGTTCAAGAAGGCATTAGACCAAAATGAAACATATTCCAAGAGAGATTTCTCCAATTTGTGGAGCTGAATGAATACGTGCTAATATATGGTCACACCTTTAAAGGTTGTATTAATGTCAGGACCCCAAAACTCAAAGCTTGATTAATGGGCAAGAATACCCTAGTTGAAATCCTCGAGAATTACCAGGTGTTGGAGAAATAGACCTATTTTCATTGTACCTACATGTCGATCGATGTGAGCATTTGTCACTAGAAACACAAGTTATTAAAGATTTCTCAAATGCATGAACGAAAAATTTGCCTAAATTTTGAAATCCTAGATATCTAAGAACACCAATTTATCTAGGCTTTCATAAATTAGGCAAAAATTTTGTTCACGCATATTAGAAATCTCTAGTAACTTAAGATTCGATGAATGCTCACATTAATCGACATATAGAAACAATGGTGAAGGGTCAGTTTCTCCAACAATTTACAATGATTAAGGATTTCGATTAGAGTATTCTCGACCAATAAGCAATTAACCTTTGAGTTTTAGGGTCATATTATTGACACAACCTTTAAACAAATGAACTATCTTTTAGCATATATTAGTTTAACTCCACAAATTAAATAAATTTTCCTTGAAATGTGTTTACTTTAGGTATAACTCTCTTCCTAACAACTTGCTCTCCTGAATTTGATATTAAAAACCATATGGACAAACTCGTTATAGTGGTTCTATCACAAGAAAATGAATTCCTTAAAAAAAGAATCATTTTTCAAAAACTCAATCCACCGGAGCATGTAATCAAAGCACACCCAAGTTCTAGGAGTGATGCAAGTGAAAAAATTTGACATTAAAAGAGAGTGGTGAAAGAACATTGTCTACAATGGCGAAACTTATAGCACAAAGATTGTTGATTTGGTGTAAATCCAAATAAAGTCGAGACAGGGATTTCCAAAGAAATCTTCAGCATTCAGGATATTGAGATTATTGAGTGTAAAGCTTTATCTGAAAGATTGCTAATCAAGTCAAACCTCACTTTCTCCGTTAGTGACAATAACGTTAAGTTTTACATGTTTCTTTTTTGCATTCTGAGAGAATGTTGGGCTTTGATAGCTCGAGTAGGTTGCACTGGTAAATATGGGTCAATTATTATTGATTTTTTTTTGTTGACTCTTTAAATTTATGTTTTCCCATCAAAAAAATTTGTGTTTAATTTTTGCTCCTCGTATTTTTTATACACTAGTTCCGGCACATTTATTCCAAAATATTTCATGTAAATTTTATATTGCAAATGACATATTTTATCCTCTTCAAATAAATTGGTATTTACCAAAAATAATCCATCATATTTGTGATAGAAAGTACATATATCTTCCTAATAAAAACAATACATCCTTAATTATAAAATTGATTAAAAGTGCATAAAGTAAAATAACTAACTATTGTACAAATACAATATACAAATGAGGATACTAAAATACCACATACTAGGGGCTAATGTTTACAAAGCAACAAACTAATGTAAATTCTCAATAATAATAATGACAAAACAATAGAAAGTTGTACAGTAACATCAAACAAGAAACATAAACACTAAACAAAACAAATTAAAAGGGATAAGAGAAGAGAGCATAGAGATTTTCTCTCCAATTTTTCCAACTGTTTTAAGTGTGTATAATATTGTGTCAAATGTCACTATTTATAGGTAGGATTAAGGAACACAAAGAGTTGTCATGAATATGCATTAATCCCTTTGAGATCATGGATGAGTATGAGAGGTGTATTAAAAATCATGATAAATATAATTAGTGGGAGTTACATATATTCACATAATAGACAGTTAGTGGTAATAAATTTATGTAACACACTTCACATTAATACAAATATTTATATTATATATAAAAGAATATAATATTGGTTTGTATGATTTTTTCCTTTTTGTGAAGGGCAAACATAGGCATTCATATTTTCAATTGGAAGAGGAACAAAACAAAAAAATTTATGAATTTACTCTAACATGAAATTAATACAAAGAATACATATTCAAGAGACTTTATGGTGGTTGATTAATGAACTAATATGATGATTTATAATTTTATATATAATTTATTAAATAATTTAGAACATTTAAATTTAATGTAGGGGTAAACCCATAATCTAACTTTTGCCTAAAATTCTTTCCACTTTTAGTATAATATGATATGATGATATATGAAATGATAATCCTTTCAGACTCCTTCTCAGGAATTGGTGGATCTGAAATCATGTCCTTGCCTTATATTAGTATGTGATGTTTTAACAGGAGCACTTCTAGAAGTAGTAATACCATAATTGAAATCTATAAAATTTGAGAATTCCTTATGCTCAATCCAAAGCAAGAGATATTTATTTAAGCATTAGTCTACATAAGTATGAGGTAGACAATTCAACCTATCCAATTCTCATGCTTGGCAAAGGGCACTAAAATCATAACCCTCCCTCCTTATGTTTGTAAGCTTACTTAAGTTCGATTCCAACCTTCTTATTTTTTTGACTCGTGTTTCTTATGGTATTTTGATGGGTAACAGCTTGCAAAAATTGATAATGCACATTTATACCATGTTGGTTGCATCAAAGAGTGGAATAAGCTCGAGAATGCTTGTGCCATGCAAGTGGATAGTGTCAACTATTATACCTTGAGAATTCATGCATTGAATGGTCACTTGGCTTTAACTAATCAGTTTAGTTTGGGCTAGGTGAACTGACTGGTGGTGTTATTCTGCATTGGTTGTTCAATAGAGCTTAAGATCAGAGCTGAGTGAACCATTCCCAATTTATGATTAGTTGAAGCCAAGTCAACATGGAATGCATGAATTCTCAAGGTAGCATAGCCGACATTCTCCTCTTGCGCATATTGGAAAAGTGTCCTCAAGCGTACAAATGGCCACAATCAATTTTCCCAAGTTCTTCCCCATCAAAATATTCATCCTAAGATACACGAACCAAAAAAATTAGGATGAATCAAACTTAAGGGGGAAGGGATTTTGAAATTTAAGTGCCCCTTACCAAATATATGCAACAGTGCTCCTTGTTGTCGGGACATATTGAATTGTCTTCCTCATAGTTATGTAAACTAATGTTTAAATAAAGACCTCTTTCTTTGAATATAGAATAAGCAATTCTCATATTTTATAGATTTCAAATAATATCTAAAAGATTACAGAAAAACATTATGCGGATATCATCCATTCAAGGAAGATTCAAATATGTTGTATCAACTACTAGAAAAGATTATGTTGTATTAACACTAACTTATATGTTATATCCCTTTTAGCTTCTCTAAGTTCATCTTAATTTATGCTTTGTAACCACATCTATTATTCTCTCTCCAGTAACTATAAGTTCGGTAGAATTATTAGAGTGCTTTCCTTGGACTTTTCTTTTTCTTTAAATACTCAATATACTAAAATGGTTAACTATTACGATTTGCATTCAGATCTGGTCCAATGTTTGATATAGCCTTTCTATTATTTTATATTTCAGTGGCTTTATGTCCCAGTAGACAAGTTTCATTCAAATTAGTTAATAATTAATCGGTTTGACTGACTGTAGGAACTAGAATAAATAGTTCAGTAGCAACAAATGCAAGAATATTACTTCCATAATCTCTTCGGTTGTTTACTTGGCCTTCACACGGTAAACTAGTTATTGATTGTGTATCATTTTAACCTACTAGCCCACCTTTCCCAGAGTTTTAAACAGACAATTGGCAAGGTTTAATCGAGATCGTTGTTGTACTTCAAGCATAAGATAACCTATTCAACTCCTACCTCCAGTCAAAATGATTAATTATTTTTGCATTTGTTGCTACTGAACTATTTATTCTAGTTCATACCTCCTTTCTACTTATTATTTACATAAAAATAGTTAGTCAAAACGATTAATTATCAACTAGTTTGAATAAAACTTGACTTTTGGCATTTTCATAAAGCCATTGAATCGAAAATAAGAAAAGGCTACACCAACCATTGGATCGGATGAGAATGTTGTACGATTTTACTATTACTCCTCATGAACTCTAATATCTTATTTTGTATTGTTCTCTGGACTTCAGATATCTGGACTAATCTTGGATGAAGGTCAGGTCTGAAGAATTGAGGATGTGATTAAGTCAAACAAGCAGACGAGCAGAGAGAGAAAAATCTGAAGACTTTTGTTCCCATAGAAGGGAATTGCTCAGAGAGGAAAATGAGCAAGAAAAAGAAGTGTTTGACCAAGTATGTTTGGCATAAGATTGTTTCTCAAGTGGTAGATTTGTTTATCATTAAACATGTCCTTCGCATTATCAAGCTTATCATTTTGAAATTTTTATAGGCTGGTGAAATATTGGGTATAGTAATAAAAACATTCAAGGCAGATTTCTTGCAATCAAGATTATTCACAAAGCAAAAGTCATTTCAAGGAAGAGCATTGATCATACTCAACAAGGGACCTGATTGAGTGTTGCAGCGTCTTTATTTGATTTTTGAGTTTTGTGTCTTGTGCTCTTATATTGTAAATCTACTACTAAGTTATAAAGGATAGTCGATCGTTTCTTCTATTATCATTGTGATCTGATTAAGTGGTTAGTGTTAGCTGTGGTGTAGTGTTGAAGTCTATATCGGCTAGAATTAGTTGGTATAGTGGACAATAGAATTATTGCTTAGTTGGCTTGTAAAAGATGTATTACAAGGGTAATAGGATTAAAAGTTTAATCCACTGTAATTACTTGATTTTGTAATTACGAGTTGCTTGAAGTTGGTGGAGCCTTGAGAAATTTTGTGAGACAGCAGGTCATGGCTTTTTCCTCCCTTAAGCAAAGAGATCTCCATGTAAAACACTTTGGGTCTTTTATCTTCAACATCTAACTTCAATACTTTATTAATTATTTTTGTCAATGGAGCTGGTCTCTATCGCGGTGGACTAGTATAAGCCAACAATATTTTTCTCAAGATTTCAGATATCTGGACTACTCTTGGATGAAGGTCAAGTTTGAAGCATTCTGAATGAGATTAAGAATATCATCACAACCAGTTTCAAGTTGAACAAGAGAACCAGCAGAGAGAGAAAAAGTTGAGTACGAACATGGGGGCATGCAATTTCATTTATCTGAACCCCACTAATGTCATATCCAGGCTACTGTTTATGGCCTTGGTGTATGTGTAGAACATGGTGGCCTCTGCTTTCATGTTTTTAGTGGGAGGTATTGTATGGTGTTGTTAACCTTTCCTATTTTTTTTCTGGAGCAGTATGACGGGGTAAGGTGTGACGTATTACTACTTTAACTTCATTTCATTACCTTTATTTTTCAGAGGATCTATGTTGTTTTAAGGCATCCTAATGCCGTACTATGTGAGAATGTAATGGCCTATGATAATGTTGTTTCAGTTTCTAGAATGTTACTCACTTATTTTATACAGATGTTTTTAATTTTGTTGTAACATGTAAGTTTTACTTATTGTAGGAGAACATTGTTATGATTTCTTCAATTCTCATATCCGAGACCTTTTGTTCAATAGCCGACAGAGCAGACTGCTAGTAGGATGCTTACTCTGGAAGCAGCCTTAGCAAACACTGCCACCAGTCTCCCTGGCTTCAATGCAGCCTCAGCAGCAGTTAACACTGCAACAAATGCTAGGCATTGTGGGTGAGCAACCTTTCTCCAATGCAATGAACCTGTCAACCCTGTTGCTATGTGTGAATCAAATACTCTCCATTCTCATTAATGTCATTCATTTTGACTTTGAGTCTATGTTGTGGCCTGCTGTTGGTTTTGGCAAAGTATGTGTGAACTCAACTTCACTTTCAAAATGCCTCTTTACCAAAAGGAATGAAATCTGCAGTATGAGATACTCCTTTCGTCCAATTTTATATATGATATAATTTGAATTTCAAAAGTCAAACAAGAAAATCTTTGACCATGATTTATTCATATGCCCTTTAAACATTTTACTTTTTTAATTCTTGTGGCTTATAGTACCCTTTATTTAGTTTCTAAATATGTAGAAGAAAAAATAAAAAAAAACAAAGATTGTATGTCCAAATTTACAGTCAAAACAAAGAAGTTTGACTTTCAAAATTCAGATTATGATGTCATATGATTTGGGAGAGGAAGTAACACTTTTGGCATCTTCTTAAATGCTTATTTCCTATTTTGCATAACTTATTAACATATAGTATGAATATAAATAATGACAATATCTAGTGGGGTGATCCAAAAACTTAGTTGTAATTCTTCTTTAATGTACTTTGCCAAATGTGACTGATGAGAAAGTATTGTTACTTGTTTATTTCTCTATATAATATACATCTGTCTAGCACACTTATTTGAGTACTATCGAGATAAAACATTTAAGTTTTTAATCTCAGAAAAAATGTCATCATTCCAATCATCTTCTTCACTGAACAACACGAACGTAGATAAAAAACTTATAGCTCTTATAGTAGATGATGACATTGTAGTTCGAATGGTCCACAGGAGGTGAAAAATGGTCAAGAAGCGGTTCTTGTTCATCACAATGGTGCATGCTTTGATGTGATTATGATGGACTTTGATATGTCAGTAATGAACGGTTTTCAAGTATGTTTTTATAAATCGTAATTAGTTTCTGTTCGAACATCTTAATTTAGAAGTAATTCAAGTAAAAAAATATTAGAAATATTTTCTATATTATGCAGGCAACTAAGGAACTTCGAGATATGCATGTTGATAGCTTGATAGTGGGGATGACTTCCCGCGAAAAAGAAGAAGAGGAGAAATCATTCGTTGATACTGGCCATCATTATTATTATCAGAAGCCGCTTACAATTGATGTAGTTCGCGATCTTGTTGAGAAAATTAATGGAAATGCTTAAAGCTATCAAAAGTATTTGGTATGAATATGATTAATGTATTAATCTATATAGAGATTAAGGAAATAATTTTATGACTAAAGTATGTATGACACACTTACAATTACTAATAAATTTGTTTTGGTTGGTAAAATAAAAGGCTTTTTGTTTTTCGAATTAAAGTACTAAACAATGAAACAAACAAATAAACATGATACTAGTTGAAGTGCATGTCATGTTTATAAGAATTAGATAGTACAATTAAATAACCTAATAGCAATATAAACATAATAATCGTTAATTTTGGATAAGGAAATTTACTATTAATTTCTGCATCAAATTAATAGGCCTTGACTTTGCTTGTTGTTTTGTTACAAAAACAAACAAGAATATAATTAGACACAATCTTTAATTAACTTTTCCATTTTTATCATCATAAAAATACTTTATAAGGTAACACATTGGGTTGGGCTCAAGATAATTTGAATTAGGTCAATCTGAACTTAAATATTTTAGTAATTTTAAAGTCAAAAATAAAAGTATAACTTACATAAATCTCATAGTGTAAAGTAGAGGTGATAATTTTAGCCCATATAATTGAAATGGATCCATTTTTTGCATATTAAGTTAAATAGATCACTCATATTTTCTTAAATGGGTAAATATGGACTTCTACCTATATAAGCTCATACAAATATGAACAAAATGGGAAAACATGAGAATCCGTATATACCCATATATCACTCACATATCATAAAAATCCGTAATTGCACTATTTGTTTTTGAAAATAAAAAATAGAAAAATGAGGGGTGGGGATGGATATGAGGGTGAGGGATAGGATAGCTAGGGGTAAATATTGAATTTTTTTTTTGGGTGTGGGTGGAGGTGTCCTGGGGTAGGGGTTGTGAGGGGGGGGGGGAGGGAGGGTTAGGGTTGGCAAACAAATAATTTCAAACAAAAATAATTTTAATTTTTTTTCAAAAAAGGAAGTTTTTTTAATTTTTTTTTTCGGGGGGGGGGGGGGTGGGGGAGGGTTGACAAGGGTTTAAAAAAATTGTATAAAAGATTAATTTTTTAATTAACAATTTAGCTTTGACTTAATATTTTTTTGGCTTTAGAAGATTGAAGTGGGTTACAACAATTTTACCCAAACCATATGTGACCAAATCCATATTTACCCATATTTTATATGGATGGATTGTGATCCAATCCATTTTAACTCAATCCATCCAAATGCGATCTAATCCTCCCATTTGTCACCCCTAGTGTAAAGAGTAAATTAGATGATATCCCTACTCTTTTTCTAATTACAATAATCCCTTAAAATATGTACCTTCCGAATACATAAGTCACCATTTGGATACATTAATTCTGATACAAGAAGAATCCTTTTATTGCGCTAAAAACTGGAACAAAATCTTTTCTATTGTGCTTAAAAACGAAAAGATACGTAAAATTAAATATCAAATGCATAATTCACGCAATTACATTGTTGTCACTGCTAATCAATCTCTCCCAAAGCATAATAACTTCAAAAAATTCAAATTTCAAATTTCTTCTCCCAAATTGTCAAAAATCTTTTCAATTTCGATTCAAAATCATTTAAAAATTGAGTTCATACATCATGAATATCTCTTTTTTGTTGAGACATTCAAGAACTGAGATAGTAAGGTGAGTTATGAAAGATACATAAGTGATGGAATAGTGATTGGACAAAATATTTCTTTTGTGAAAGTTGAATCAGCCATTGCAGCTTGGAGATCGATGAGTTGAGGAAAATCTGGAGATTCGATACATTACAGAGACGAGCGTTGCTTTATCCCTATACAATTGTTTGAAGATCCTCTTGATATTAATTCAAAATTGTCAATTTTTTTTGAGATTCAATATTGTTCTCCCAGTACATCGAAGATCCTTTCAATTTTGATTAAAAATTATCGAAAAAGAAAAATTGAGATTCAAAATTCTTCTCCTAGTTCATCGAAGATCCTTTCAATTTTGATTCAAAATTATCGAAACTTTTGAGAAGATACATCATGAATATCTTCATTAGTTTGTACTTCGAGGTGAAGAAACATGAACTAGAATTTTCAATATATCTACTATACATTGATACAACACACAAAAAGGCTGGAGATATGTTGTGTAGTCGATTTTTCTATTTGTGATCTCGAGATGGATATATTAGTCATGATACATGTCACCCCGAAGCTACCCCTTTGACGTAAACCTAGGATCACGAGTGACCCTAAGCTAACCCTGAGCTGGCATATCATAAGCATACTAAAACAACTGAACAAAAGATACTATGCAGAAGCTAAATCAATTGATAACTAAAGATGGGGAATACCCAATACTGATCTGAATATATAAAAACTACTAAGAGTTTAATGATACTTAACATTCACTGAAGACTAAATCTGAATCTAATACTACGTCTGAAAAAGCCTCTAACGGACTAGAGTTGTTGGGACATGTCCCCAGCTAACCCTAGCAAAACTGAAACTGAAATAAAAGACTAAAATGGAAAACATGTCTATTGTCCTCGAAGTATGAGGGCTCACCACTGATGCTGCTGAGTATGGATCGAGAACCAATCTACATATGTTCTGAATGCTCAAAACCTGAACCTACATCATTTCATGATGTAGCGCAGAGTATACATCGGTACTTGGAATGTACTGAGCATGCATGATATAAAATATAACTGACCAAATATGTAAGCTCAACAAAGCATAACTAAGCAATGACATAATCTGAACATAATGTAACTACTGAAATATAGTGAAATTAACTTAACTGAATGCAATGACCAAGTACTGATTATTAACATGACATGCTGAGACTGGATACTGAAATATACCTGAATACATGGTCATATGCAGTATAGTCTGATTGTGGGAGCTAATATTAACCGACATAAAACCACATGATCTAAACGTGGAGTCCGATGTATACGCCCCATCGAGAGGACCAAATATACCTTGCCAGGGGTATAAAGGCATGATTGGTGTGATCACTAAATCTGATGCCTACTGAGGGGACTTATACTCTTACTGGGGCACGTAGTTCTGGGACTACACGGGTATGCTGAACCCTAGTCCAACTCGGTGTTACGTCTACTCCCAACTGAATATGTAAATGACACATTATGACTGAAATACTGAAATGTTGAATTGCTCAAAATATTGATATGCAAAATCTGAGAATGTAATAATTATATACAGATAATGTGACATTCGAAAACTAAAGCATGATTATCTATTTTACTGACCTAGAAAGTGCATTTCATGAACTAAAAGAAACTACACAACTAGGGTTCTGAGTTTCTTACAAGGAATTTAACAATGATCCAAGAAAACATGATAATTCGATTAAGAACACTATAACAGCTAAATCACAACAAATATCTAAAGTTTCTAGAAACCCTAGGTCTAAACAAGATATAGGGAATCAAGAGTCTGACTGAATTCTAGGGACCTAGTGGACAAAAGGAATCCACTAGTGAAATCCAACATACCTAGTGACGAAATCTACGAAAAAATCTTTTGATTTCGGGGATGAAACTTGAAGGAAACCCGCTGGTTGTTCTTGGGAAAGCTGGTGGCTCTTGATTCTCTTTTTTCTCTAATTTTGATGAATTTTGGAGAACAAAGATTATGGGTATGTCTGACTAAGTTATTAGGCTTAAACTGAGTAAAATGACATAGTTTAGGCATTAAACTACGTATTTTAAGGGGCCCAATGAATAGGATTAAGACCTAAATGACCCTAAATTAAAAGCTGACGAAGTCATCCACTGAGGGACCTACGGACCGTCGGTTGACCTACCAACTGTCGGTAGGGGTCGTCAGTCAAGCTCTGCCTGATAGGGCTTCACTAAAACGAGCATAACATTTTACTCCAAGATGGGATTTTAGCAAGCTTAGTGGCGTTGGAAAGAGGATTCAATTATCTTTCATTTGATAGGTCATGAGCCACCTTATTCATTATGTGCTAAATGATATGACAGTTTGAAGTTGACCCAATAGCCAATTCCCTCCAATTGGCTGCTGACCCTCACCTATGGTCAGACCTACTATCCGTAGGTCCAGCCACAGATCATCCTGGTCGACGGTGGGTGGTGTCAGAGACCATAATTATTTATTGCCCAACGACGGACCCCACCTACGGACTGTGTGTCAGACCACAGACCGTCGGGGGTTTTCGTGGTTCTTGCACCAGGTCTTGAAAACTACATTTTTTTCTATTTTCTCAAATATGAGGTGTTACAATATCTCCCCCTTGGAAACATTCGTCCTCGAATGGAGTATAAACAAGTCGAGTATGAAGGGAAGGAGCTTCAATCCCTACCACTAAGTACTAGAAACAGATTTCTAACTGAATTGAGTTTCAAAAACATGCAAATATGCTGAAATGCAAGAACAACTGAAGGAAAAAGATATGAAGAATGAATTTACGTAAGAGTAAACTGAGAGACTGGAGAGGAACTATTACATGAAGCTAAAATGGAATCGGAAGGAAAGATATGCGGATACTTGGCCTTAATGGCTGCTTTTTCTTCCCAAGTAACTCCCTCTACAGACTGACTCCTCCACAAAGCTTTCACTGAAGCGACTTATTTATTTCTCAACCTTCGAACCTGATGATCAAGAATTTCAATTGGCACCTCCTCATAAATGAGACTATCCTTCACAACCACACTTTCTAATGGTATTATCGATGCGGGATCACCCACACAGTTCTTTAACAAGGAAATGTGAAAGACTGGATAAACCGCTGCTAGTTCTGCTGGCAACTCTAACTCATAAGCCACATTTCCAACCCTTTTCAAGATTCTGTAAGGACCTACATATCTAGGACGAAGCTTCCTTTTCTTACCAAATTTCATCACCTCTTTCATAGGTGTCACTTTCAGGAAAACCCAATCATCGATTTCGAACTTTAAGTTCCTTCTCCTTACATGTGCATAGGACTTCTGACGACTTTGAGCTATCTTAAGTCTTTCTCTAATGATCTGAACTTTTTCCATAGCTTCATAAACCGAATCTAGCTCAATCAAGGTTGCTTCACCTACTTCAAACCAACCAATTGAAGATCTGCATCTACCCCCATATAATGCCTCATAAGGGGCCATCTGAATACTGGAATGGTAGCTATTATTGTAGGCGAACTCCATGAGAGGTAAGTGATCATCCCAACTACCTTTGAAATCTATCACGCAAGATCTCAACATGTCATCTATGTTCTGAATGGTACGTTCTGCCTGGCCATCCGTCTGTGGATAAAATGTTGTACTGAGATTTACCTGAGTATCACAACCATTCTGAAATGATTTCTAGAAATGTGAGGTAAACTGAGGACCTCTATCTGAGATGATAGACAAGGGAACCCCATGAAACCTGACTGTCTCATGGATGTAGAGTTTGGCGTAGTCCTTCACTGAATTTGTAGTCTTGACAGCCAAGAAGTGAGCAGGCTTAGTAACTCTGTCTACTATCACCCAAATGGAGTCATGCTGTCTAGGAGTACGAGGTAAACCCGTAATAAAGTCTATGTTTGTCACTTCCCACTTCCATGTAGGAATGTTAATATCTTGAGTCATACCTCTTGGTTTCGATGTTCTACCTTAACTTGTTAACAATTAGGGCACTTAGCCACAAAATCTGCTATATCATTTTTCATACCATTCCACAAAAGACTTCCCGCATATCACGGTACATCTTAGTGGCACCTGGATGGACAGAATACCTAGAGTTATGGGCTTCTATAAGGATCTGCTACCTCAACTCATCCACCTTAGGAACAGATAACCGACCCCCCTAGTAACGAAGCACACCATCTCCACCTTAAGAGAAAACCTCCACATTCTATTGATGAACCGCACCTTTCAACTGAATCAATATGGGATCACTATCTTGTTTTCCCTTAACCTCTACTACCAATGAATATTCTGATCTATTCTAAACTATCACACCACCATTTGACGTGTCTGTAAGACCATCTCCTAAGCTAGCAAGCCGGTGAACATCTTTTGCTAATTCTTTCTTGTCTTCCTCAACATATGCTACACTACCCATAGACAGACTGCTGAGAGCATCAACTACTATGTTGGCCTTACCAGGATGGTAAAACACATTCATGTCATAGTCCTTGAGGAATTCAAGCCATCTCCTCTGGCAAAAATTCAACTCCTTCTGGGTGAACACATACTGAAGGCTCTTATTATCTGTGAACACATCAGAATAAACACCATACAAGTAGTGTCTCAAAATCTTTAAGCCAAATACTACTACTTCAAGCTCGAGGTTATGAGTCAGATAGTTCTTCTCATGCACCTTAAGTTGTCTAGAAGCATAAGCTATAACCTTAACTCGCTGCATCAACACAGAACCTAGGCCGACCCTGGATGCATCACAATAGATCACATAACCGCCTGAACTATTTGGTAGAGTCAAAACGGGAGTTATAGTCAACCTAGTTTCCAGTTATGAGAAGCTCTTCTCACACTCATCTGACCACTGAAACTTAACCTTTTGCTGAGTCAACTAGGTAAATGGGGAAACTATGATTGAAAATCCTTCGATGAATATCCTATAATAACCAGCCAAACTCAAGAAACTTTTGATGTCAGTTGGAGATGTGCGTCTGGGCCACTGTTTCACTACCTCTATTTACTTAGATTCCACTTGGATCCCTTCGCTAGATACCACATGACCAAGGAAAGCGACTGATTGTTACCGAAATTCATATTTGCTAAACTTAGCAAGTAAATGGCGATCTTTTAAGTTTGCAGAACAACTCTCATATGAGTAGCATGCTCCTCCTCGTTCCTAGAGTAAATGAGGATATCATCAATAAAAACGATAACAAACAAGTCCAAATACTGCTTGAACACATTGTTCATTAAGTCCACGATAGTTGCAGGAGTATTGGTTAGTCCAAATGACATAAATACAAATTCATAATAACCATACCTAGTCCTGAATGCTGTTTTTGGGATGTCAATATCTCTGACTCTGAGTTGATGATAACCGTATCTGAGGTCTATCTTCAAAAAATGACTAGCACCCTGAAGATGGTCGAACAAGTTATCAATCCTAGGTATAGGGTACTTATTCTTGATTGTGACTTTATTCAACCGTCGACAGTCAATGCACATATTGATAGAACCATATTTCTTTTTCACGAACAATACTGGCGCACCCCATGGAGAGATACTCGGTCTGATGAAGTCCTTATATAGAAGGTCTTTCAACCGTTCTTTCAATTCTTTAAGCTCAGCTGGAGCCATTCTGTAAGAAGGAATCGAAATGGGCTGGAAGTCTGGAAGGAGATCTATTCAGAAATTGATTTCCCTTTCAGGAGGAACTCCAAGAAGATCTTCTGAAAACTCATTTACTACTTGATTGACTTAAGTGTTGGGGTTTCGAAGTTTGAATCCTTAACCCGAACAAGAGGATAGATATACCCCTTTGAAATCATCTTTCCGGCCTTAAGGTAAGAGACAAATCGACCTACAGGCACTGAGCTACTACCCTTTCATTCTAAGACTGGCTCATTTGGAAACTAAAACCGAACGGTCCTACTTCTACAATAGACTGAGGCATCACATGAATGTAACCAATCCATTCCTAGACTGATATCGAAATCTACCATTTCTATATCTACAAGATCTACTGAGGTGACTTTCTGAGAAACTGTGTGACAGGGCAATTTCTGTTTACCCATCTAGCTATAACTAGTCACCAACTGGAGTAGGGATAGAGAAGGGTTCTGAAAGAGTTTCTGGACTAACACCGAAGTTTACCACTATATAAGGAGTTACAAAGGACAAAGTAGCCTTTGTATCTAACAATGTATAAACATCTAAATGAAAGGCTCGTAACGTACCCGTGACCACGTCAAGAAAATCTACCTGGTCCTGGCGAGTCTGGAGAGCATACAACCTGTTCTGACGCTGACCGCCACCTGTACCAGATGAAGCACCCTGTTGAGTTGGGCAACCTGTTGGGGCTGCTGGAGCGGTAAACTAATGTCATAAGCCTATTTTCTAAGGTCTTGTGGGAGAGCAAAGGAGGGCTTGCACAGCTTCTCGTAAGCTTAATCTGAACACAAATAAGCATAAAAGTGCAACAACAATATAGTCTAAAAACAGTCCACACAAACAGCCAACAAGAAAGCAAATAAGAGTGCAAGTTTTTGGGAGGCAAGTGCCAATTTTATTTGTATTTCTCTAAGTGTTCCTCTATACAAGTGAACTACTTTATAATAGCTTATACAAGCTGTAAAAAAGATTCTAAAAACGTGATGGGAAAATTCCCAAAAGAAAAGACTAAAAAGTGACCCTTTACAAAGTCAAAGAGTAGGTGGGAGAAGGTGGAAGGTGTCTCTATCACAAGTTAGGCTTGTCCCCTCTGTTGGGCCCCGTCTTGGCTGAAAGTCAAGGCTATTAAATGCTCATCAAGGGTCTTCAAGTTATCTTTTAAAGTTGGAATATAATTGGCATGTCGTTTGAGACCCGTTGAACCGCAATACGAATCTACCCCGCTCCCGAAACCGCTGAAATTTAATGTAGCTCCTTGCGAGGCGGTACACGCTCCCCCACTTGATTTGGTTACGACCCTGGTGCCACACAATTGCAAGTAAGTATGGACTTTGTCGTGGAACTGCCACAAGTCCTCGTACTTCTCCCATGTTGCCTCCTCCGACACCGTTCCTTTCCAATGGACAAGGAAATGCGAGCTCGAATTGTTCCAACCCTTTCCGCGAACAAATTGATGATCAATAATTGCCTCGATTTGTTTGTCCACAGCTGGTGGAGTAATGAATATTTGAGCTCTACCGGACTGCCCCTGCTCCTTGTCTTCCATGTCTTCAAAATACGGTTTTAATTGGTTGGCGTGGAAGACCGGATGTATCTTCAAGTGATGGAGCATGTCAACCTGATACGAGATTCTGCCTACCTTAGCAATAATCTCGAAAGGACCCTCGTAGCGACGAATCCGACTTTGACTCACCCCTCGCAGCGACTTGAATTGTCTAGGATTGAGTTTTACTATAACTCGATCCCCAATTTGATAGTCGACTGGTCGCCACTTTCGATCAACAAATTTCTTCATTTTCCAGGTTGCTTTATCAAGATAAGATCATGCAAGATTGAATTGTTCCTCCCTGGCTTTCGCCATGTGATAAGCACCCAGACTCTTCAAACCGGCATCGACGGTCAAGGATTGGGGCGTATTGGGCTTCTACCCGGTAGCCAATTCAAATGGACTCCTTCCCGTCGCCTTGCTCCGCTGCAAATTATATGAGAATTGGGCAGTGTCCAGCAACTTTGCCCAATCCTTTTGATTGGCACTAACATAGTGCCGCAAATAACACTCCAAGAGTGCGTTGATCCGCTCCGTTTACCCATCCGTTTGAGGATGGAAGCTGGTCGAGAAGTGCAGTTCCGAACCAAGCAAGCTGAATAACTCTCTCTAAAACGCACCAGTGAATCGAGGATCTCAATCACTAATAATGTGCAAGGGTATACCCCAATACTTTACGACATCTCGTAAAAATATACGGGCTGCCTCTTTCGCTTTGCAATTGTCCGTCGTGGCAGTAAAGGTCGCATATTTTGAGAAGCGATCAACAACAACCATAATAGTCTAGAACCCCTCTGAATTCGGCAAACATGTGATAAAATCCATGGTGACGCTGTCCCATGGTTTTTCAGCAATAGGTAGCGGCTCAAGCAGTCCACCCGGCGCCTTCGTTTCAACTTTTTCTTGTTGACAAACGAGGCAAGTACACACATAAACCTCAATATCATCTCGCATCCGAGGCTAATAATAAGAGGACTCTAGCAACGCCAATGTCCTTTTCTGCCCCTGGTGACAAGCCCAGGTCGTATCGTGACCCTCTTTGATTAAAGTACATCGAAGATTAGCCCACTTCGGTACATACACCCGTCTGCCCGTAGTGTACAGCAAGCCATTTTCCTCTCAAACCTTCTTCGTCTTGCCTTGTTGGGCCAAAATGAGAAGTTTTTTTGCCACGGGATCATGCTGCATACCTTCCTTAATATCATCAATAACACTGCTGCAAGTTGAAATAATAATCGCAACAAAGCCAACCTTGCGACTAAGCGCGTCGGCTACAACATTAGCCTTCCCTGGCTTGTACTCACACGTG
This sequence comes from Solanum raphanifolium, assembly GCA_036250405.1. Lineage (NCBI taxonomy): Eukaryota > Viridiplantae > Streptophyta > Magnoliopsida > Solanales > Solanaceae > Solanum > Solanum raphanifolium. The sequence continues at coordinate 50,111 of JAJOOE010007999.1, forward strand.
AAATCAAATTCAGCCAAGAAGTCTTGCCAACAAGCTTGCTTGGCAGTCAACTTATTTTGGGGCTGAAAATAAGTTGTTGCGACATTGTCTGTCTTAAGAACAAAGTGAGCACCCAATACATAATGACGCCAAGTCCTTAGACAATGGACTGCAGCCATCATCTCCCTTTCATGGGTAGAATAGCGTCTCTCTACATCATTCAATTTTCTGCTCTCAAACGCTATCGGGTGGACCTCTTGCATAAGGACGCCACTAATAGCAAAATCAGATGCGTCGGTATGAATTTCAAAAGCCTTAGTAAAATCGAGCAGCGCCAAAACTAGCTTATCAGTAATGGCTGCCTTAAGCTTTTCAAAGGAATTTTGACAAATCAATCCACTCCCACTCACGACTCTTTTTCAGAAAGTCGGTGAGTGGAGTGGCAATGGCCGAATAGCCAAATATGAAGCGTCGATAATAATTGGCAAGGCCAAGGAAGGACCGTAATTCTGGTACCTTCGTTGGAGCCTCCCAATCCCGAATCGCCTCCACCTTATCGCTATCTATCCTTATTTCACCATGGCTAATAGTGTGCCCAAGGAACTGGACAGTGGGTTGTGCGAAGCTGCATTTTTTCCGCTTCACTCACAAATCATTATCACGCTAGACTTTGAACACTTTGCACAAGTTCTCAACATGCTCCTCCATTCTGTTGCTATAAACGACAATGTCGTCCAAATAAATAACTACAAACTGATCCAAAAAGGGATGGAACAGCTTGTTCATCAACGTACAAAACGTAGCTGGAGCGTTTGTCAAGCCGAAGGGCATGACCAGCAACTCAAAAGCACCATAACAAGTGACACAAGTATTCTTTGGCTCATCACCTTTGGCAATCCGGACTTGGTAATAACCTTTCCTCTAGTCCATTTTTGTGAACACTTTGCCCTGCCCCAAGAGATCAAATAAATCAGTGATCAAAGGAATAGGATATTTGTTCTTCACCATGACCTTGTTGAGGGCCCGGTAATCAATACACAAACGCAACGTCCCTTCCTTCTTCTTTTGGAACAAAACAGGCGCACTAAATGGCGCCTTAGATGGCCTAATATGTCCTGCATCAAGCAACTCCTTGAGTTGCTTTCTAAGTTCCTCCAATTTTGGGGGCACCATACGATAATGCGTCATGGTAGGTGGCTTTGCCCCGGGAACCAATTCAATTTGGTGATCAACTTCCCTTTGTGGTGGCAACCGTTGGGGAAGTTCTTCTGGCATCATGTCCTTATTATCAAAAAGGACTTGCTCAATACAAGGAGGCAAAGCTATTGTCTCAATTGAGTCTCTGACGCCTCTGACAAGGGCAGCAAGAAAGGTTGGTTCCCCTCTCTTAAAGCCTTTAACAATCTGCATGGAGGACAAGTTCATCCCGTTCTGTGGTACCCGAATAAGAGGTACCACGCAAGAACCTCCGGCATCGCTGATGTGAAGTTGGTTGAGGCGCGGCGAAATAAACACGTTAACCTCATACCAAAAGTCTAGCCCCAAAATAATGTCAAACATATTCATGGGCGCGATAGTGAAGTCCGTCAACCCCTTCCATCCTCCTAAATCAATGGGGACTTTAGGAGCGAACCCATGGACAGTAGTGGGGAGGACATTGACGGTTTTCAACATCGGATCCCTAGCAACATAATTCAAACAAAGGTCCTTGGCCCTTTCCTTCGTTACAAAGTTATGTGTTGCACCGGTGTCCACCATAATTCGAACATCTTTGCCATTCAGCTTGGCATTGATGAATAATGATTCACGCGGAGTTATACTACCCGGCTGGGCAGCCAACACAGCAAGCGTCATGTGATTAAACAATGCCATATGATTAAACATACCAACAACAACGTTCTTTCCCTTGTCCGCCGCACCAGCCTGTCCACCTTGCTCCCCGGCTAGTCCTCCGTTTTGCGTGGCAGCCTGCTCTTGCTACTTTTGAGCAGCAACCATAGCATTTAACTTACTCAATGACGGACAATAACGAACAGCGTGAGTAGTCTCACCACAAATATAACAACCCTTACAATGTGGAACACCTTTCTTACGATTCTCATAATTTTTGCGGAAATTATAAGGCTAATTACGATTGTTACCTTTCGCATCGCTGCCTCAGTTGGGAATAGACTTGCCTTTGTTCCGGTTGCTATCCACCTTGGGAGGAACATTTTTGCTCCGATTGTCCCTCCCCTTCACTGCATCTGCCCAAAAATCAGTAAGCGACGGGTAATTTTTAGATAATTAATTTAGTTTGTTACTAATGGGCTAAATTTATAATTTTTTTAATAATTTGGTCCATATATATTAAGATAAGTTAGTAAGATTTTTCACTTACCTAATTAATTCAGAAAATAAAATAAAGAGGAGAAGAAAACTAACCTGCCTGAGGCGTGAACACTGACCAAAGGAGGACGAACTGCTTCACATAAGGAAAATTCACCTAAAGCTTTTAATTTCTCATATGCCTGCATTAATTGCTGTATATATATAATAATATTATATTAGAATTGGATTGAAAAGGGGGATTTGGAATAAGGAATTGATAGATGATATATCAATTTGAGGTTTGAAACAATGGTGTCCTCATGATGTTGTTCGTAATTGGCGTCATTGTTTCTTTGATTTTTCAAATTAATATCATATTATGATTCAAGTTTTGATATATTGGTATATGTAATTAAATATTAGGTGTAGGATATTATGTGAATACCATTAGATGTATGATATTTTGTAAAATTGGGACTTAACCATAGACTTGAAACTTAAGAACATGATTATAGAATTGAGTGAGTTTTTGGGTCTAGACTAGACACATAGTAATGGATGTTGTTAGTTTCAAAATCTTATTGTGATTATTTATTCGAATAGATTGCATTGATTTGGAAGTTCAACGAAAGAGGAAGACTCAAGTCCATGAGTGATTGTTCAACTATTTGAGGCAAGAGTATTTCTAAACCCTTGTTAAGTGTATAGAATTCGTGTATTTCCTTGTAATATGTGTTTGGAAGTAATGAGAATTGGTGATGGGTTGACTTGTTCATATTGAATAATTCTAATGTATGAAAAAGGGGTAATAAAAGGCAATGTGATTAATTATTGGTGTGTGATGTGTTGAGAATAGTTTTGAAAGGCTTATTGACTCATTTTTTTGATGTTGTATCACAATTGTGTTGTTGTGAATTGTGAATTATTATGAAAATGATCATCTCCTCATTATTTGTGTGAACGTGTTATTTGCATTGGTTCTGAGACATGATTGTGTAATTATTATGTGAATTGAGGAGGATGTATCATTTTGAGGGACGTATCACGCGTCGCGACTGATACTATGATTCGAGGAACGTGTCGCACGCCGCGATGGATACTATTATCAAGGTATGTATCGCACGCCACGATGAATTTTATTATATAGGGTCCTGTCGCACGCCGCGACAGATGCATGGACAGATATGTTCCCTATGGGTCCCGGACTGAGAGACAGGGGGTGTGTATCACTAGGTCAGACATGCATCACTATATTTGACATTACATTCCATTGCATTTCACATCTTTATCATTAGTGAACTTGATATTGTGTTTTGTTGATCTTCTGAATGCCTTTCGGTGGAACTTGTGATTGATGAATATTGAGCTTGTTGTTGAGGATATGTAATAGAGTGTTGTTGTAGAACTATGTGCTATGTAAATTCTAAACGGTTAGGTTGGGCTGGTTTTATGCAGGTGGTAATTGTGGAGGTTTGATTGGGGTGTAAGGAGTACCCGTAATATATTCCCTTAGCTTGTGTTTAGAAGTTTACTTGATGAGTACCGTGTGATTTGGTACTCATCCCTTGCTTCTATATTTTTGTAGGTTATAAGACCGGACCTTCATGATAATTTCTCTTCTCTTCTTGTCTGAGGCTTCTTGTGGAGGTTTGTGAGGTAGCTGCTTGTCATCTCAGTAGACCTTCTTTCTCCTTATTTATTATTTGTTCTATTGTAGAAACAATATCATTTGAGACTTGTGTTTTCTTTCAATTTTATTAAAACACATTAGAGGCTTGTACACGTGACAACCAGGTTTTGGGCTATATTGAAGACGATTATGAATTTCCGCACTTTATCATATTAGTTGGGTATTAGACTGACTTGTCTTGGTAGAACATGACGAGTGCCATCACGTCCATTTTTGGGTCATGACATACAATTAATTTTTTTTTTAAAAAATAATTCTTAAGGAGAAAATTAGTAAAACTATCCTTCTTATTTATGATTTCTTAAGAGGCACGTAAAGAAGAAAGTGGACAATTGATATGGGACATCGGGAGTGTAGAATTAATATAGAATTTTCTTTATTAAAAAAAGAACAAAACAAAGAAGTAAAAAAAATGTGTATAATTAATTATAAAAAAATAGGAAATAAGAAAATATGAATCCCAAAAATAAAAGGAATTACAGAGGGAAAAAGGAGAGGGCGGGGGGGGGGGGGGGG
>JAJOOE010008000.1:0-46700 GCA_036250405.1 Solanum raphanifolium
TAGAGAAGCAACGTTTTTTTAAAAAAACAAACAATAATGAAGAGTAACTATGGTAAAAGCAAAACTTTTCACAAAAACTGAAATGGAATGAGAGAGACAACCTCCCACCCCCCACCCCCCCGAAAAAAATTAAACTATCAAATAAGAAATGTGCATAATGATGAAAATATGAAAATTAAACAATACATTTCCACGCCCAAAAAATAGCATCAAAATCAAAAAAATCAGTCAAAAAATGTGTCCCATTAAAATTATTGTGTTCTATAATCAAAAACTATAATTTGTAATTAAAAAATAGTAGATTATGTATTGTAAATTAGAGTCTAATATCTATGTAATTTTTCCATAATTTTTCTAAACTGTAAACAAGAAGCTACTTGTATTTCTTTTGATAAATTATAGTGATCTTTTACTACTAAAATAATTTCTTATTTTATTTTTAGTTTACTTACGTATTGTTTCATTTTAAATTGTCATTTTACTTCGTTTCCATTTGGAAAGTCATTTTGTAATTGAATTGTAATGACCCTCCATGTCGTTTCTATGTAAATGCTTTTTGTTCATCGTTAAGCACATTCAAATAGTGACCATAATTCATTTATGAGTTGTTGGAACTGATTGTTCGGTCACCTAGTCATTCATTCGATTTTTATGTGATTTTTTGTGTTTTGAAGCGTTTGAACTTTGAACGATCATTTTTTTTATCAAAAGTTCAGAATGATGACCTTAGAATCCAATTCTGACATTTTCATCCGCTTCGAAAGGGTTTGTTTAGAGAGATAGCATGGTCAGCATGACTCCCGAGGCTTTCAGTGCGAGTTTATTCAATTAGGCGTTTTAACTTTCAAGTTCTTGCCCAAGTTTGACCTTGGCCAATATTATTGGTAAACCTGCCTGGATGAGAATTTTGTCAGAACAGTTAGCTCAGGAATATCTATTTTGGTCTAGAATGACCCTTCGTATTGATCCTAAGCTTATTTTGACTTTTTATCGAGATGACCTCATATGAGAATTTTGTCTTCTCTGTTGAGTCTGGAATATCAAATTTGATAGGGTAGCATATTTCGTTTGCGTGCACGGGATTCCGAGCGATTTCAGAACACCTAATTAAAGATTTTAATGTCGCCAAAAACCAGTTGATGTGCATCAACTGATGCAGGACAATTTTGGTCTTTGCATATGCAGGTCTTGGTCCGCATTAGTGGATACCAAATAATTCGGTCACCACTTTCGCAGGGTCCAAGTCGCGTTCGTGAAGGGTTAGGCCCCTGGCCTTCGCATTCGCAAGGACCCAATCACGTTTACGGGCCCTTAGCTTCTCTTGCCTTACTCCCGTGCTCCTTACCACATTTGCAAAGAGTAACCTTTCTGAGCCCAAAAGTTTGCGGACCCCCATGGCTATGTTTTTTATGAGGATATAAGATACTTGGCAAACCAAAGGTCAAGTTCGCAACTGGGGTTCCAAGGGACCAATAAAGGTCCTTGGGAGGAGACTCAAGGTTAGAAAGATTGATATGATCCATGGAGAGACAAAGATAGGCAGTGGCGTGAGAAAAATTGAGAAAGAGTAGAAGAGAGGTACAATCATCAAAGTTCAAAGCCATATATGTCTCTGCAAAAAATTGATGCTCCCAACAACTAAGCAAGTGTGAGTGACCCAGCGAGTTCAAAGATCGAGGAGATGTTGAAACCAGTTCTCAAGAGGGACAAGTCTACAAATAATGAAGTTAAAGAGATTGACAACGGTGCATCTAACTTAACCCAAACCATGAGCTCTAACTCTACTTCAATTAAACACTTGGAGACCCAAATGAATCATTTGTAGGCTCAAATGAATCTAAAAGTAAAAGGTACTCTTCCTAGTGATACTTTATCAAACCTGAAAACTAATGGCCATTGTATGGCGATGGTTTCTAGGAGTAGAAAGATTCTTGATGATACCAAGGTTATGACTAAGAAAGTTGCAAGTGAGAAGGTTGTTGATGGGGAGAAGTTGAGTGCACCTATCAAAAGTGTTATTGATGAGAACCAAGTGACTGAGGAGTATGCGATTGATAATGAAGAAAATGAGGATTATCCTCCTAGCATGGTGAAAGAAGATGAAGAAACAAAAGGGGATGAATTCACTAAGGGCAATGTGCCTAAGTTCCCCTCCATATCCTCAAAGAATGTTGAAAACAAACACAATCAATTTAAAAAGCTTCTTGATCTTTTTAGTAAGTTGTTTGTCAATATACCTCTAGTTAAGCTTTCTTGCAAATGCCAGGCTATTCAAAGTTTATGAAGGAGATGTTAAAGAAGAAGAGAGTGGTTAGTATGGGTACGATTGAGATGTCCCACCATTGTAATGTTGTGATTGCCAACAATTTGGCTACTAAAAGATAGGATCCAGGAACGTTAATAATCTCATATACCATCCGAGCATATAAGTTTGACAAAGCCTTGTCTGATCTAGGGGAAGTATAAACTTGATGCCCCTAGTAATTTTCAAGAAGTTGGGTCTCGAGGATCCAAAGCCTAATCCAATGAAATTGCCTACGGTGGATCACTTTACCAAAAGGCTTGTGGGTATACTATTTGACATTCTTTTCAAAGTACAAAGATTCATTTTCCTGTCCAACTTTGTAGTGCTGGATTGCAACATGGATATAGTGGTGCCTATCATTCTAGGTCGACCATTACTTTCCATGGGCTGAGCATTAGTTGATGTTGAGTTTACAGAGCTTACGTTTTGAGTTGGAGATGATAAGGTGAAGTCCAGTGTGGGTACTTCTTTGAAATCATTAGTTGATTGTAAAGTGGTTTATGTGATTCACTCTATGGATGAGTTAGGTGGATGATCCAAGGGAGAAGAGGTGCCACCCGATATTGGGTGATCTTGATGTACTTGAGTTGTGCCTCAATGTTAAGTCAAACGCTTCTTGAAAGACAACCCAAGTATTTTTAAATTCTTTTTACTTCACTTTTTGTTGTTTTGGTTTGTTTCAAGGGATTTAACTTTATCAATAATCGAGCCGAATCTCGTGCAACATAAGCAATTTGTCTTTTTTATTGATTCTTGTGGATTGGAACAAAAAAGATTCTTGAATGAGGCTAGAGATGAATTGTGGAAAGATGCTAAGGAACAATGATGAAAAATTGGACGTCTTGGCCATAAGCTTCGGATAGGAGGAACGCCAGTTAGAAATTGTACAATGCTAGTTAAACGTAGAGTTCCAACAGTGAACTAAGAAATAATTATAGGAATTTGTGCTTGACCAGCGAATCACCGATTTATAATTGTACATTAAAAGATTAAGCTCTAGTGAAAAATAGTGCACTAGCAAGAAATTTTAGCGTTGTGGTGAATCAGTGTCTTATCGAAGGTGATTGGTGTACCACCCATCGACCATAAGTCATTGAAGATATTTTTAATTTTGACTCATGGAAGAGAAAAAATGGATTTTGACTAGCTTTCCTGAATACCCAAACATCTAAAACAATTCAACCTCTTTCATATACATTCCCCACACCTCCATTTCCCATATTCATCTCCCCCACTCACCATTAAACCTCCAACCTCCTAACTCCATCTTTCCTTTTTCATTTTCTCTATTTTCTCCTCACTCTAAACTCATATTCTCTCTCAAATCACAAAATCTCACATTTGTATTTTCTTAAGTTGAAGTTGAAATCTACATTGAAGCTCTCAAGAATTTCTCCTCACTCTCTTTAATCTTTGGTATGTTACTCTATTTTACTGATTTTAAGCTTTCATAATATGGAAATGTGATAAGAATTTCATGCTTTAGCTTAGTTTCTGCTAAACCCACTTGTTGAGCTAGATATTTGTACTTTGAAAAAGGGGTTTTATACTTTAAAATTGATAGATTTGAGTTAAATATGACAAGGAGAAATAGCATGTGAAATTTCATTTGTGTTTATGTAGTGCATGAAATTTCCATATGATAGATTGGGTTCCATCATTCCTAAGGATAAATTTGTCATTATGTGAATCTTTGAATTTTTGGTTGAAAATTGTGATTGACTAGCATCCATGTGTATTGTTGAACTGCTTTGAATGTTTATAATCTTGAAGTGAGAATAAAATTGTGAATAAGAGGTGTGAATTTGATAAATGCCTTGCTTGTATGCTTGATGATTCCCAGTAATAAATGAGGTGATGTCCTTTTCAAGGGAAATCATCATGATTTGTTTTGAATTGCAATGAGAATCCTTTGGCGAAGTTTGGTATCCATCGGACACGTGTGTGAATTTCAAAGCTAAAAATGGATCATTTTTGGTCGAAGAGGCACAGGTACAACATTGATGCTTCACAATAATTGCCCTGCGTTTCGCACTTGCAAAGCCGGTTGGATCAGGAATTTTATAATTTTGCCGACCTCAATTGGCATTTCCCGTGCGAATCGAAAGTCTCCATTGGCAAAACACTTATGTAACACCGGTTGGCCCAGTTAAGACTCTGTTAGGCTATTGTTGGTAGTCGGCATTTACACAGGTGGTTTGTAAGTTTACATCCGCGAACTATTAGTCGACTGTCGATCTCACTGTATGTTGGAATGTGTATTTCTTTTTGCACTATTATTCTTTTTCTTTTGTTAACTTCTTTAAGTTTTGGTTTTCTTTGCATAACCGAAATTCCCAAACATATGTGTTCTTATTTGTTGCCTCACAATCTTTGATGTAGATGATATCTGCTGGAAGGTGACACTTATAACGTTCAACTACACATATACTTAAATGTGTAGATGAACATTATTGAGTCCGAGATTTGGAATATTTTAGGGGTTTATTTAGATAGATTTAGTTTCCTCAAATGCTTAATTTGTGCCATAAATTGATGCTAAATCCTTGATTTTCAGGTACATAGATTTAAGAACAAAGCAACGACACTAACGGGCACAAAGGAACAAAACAAATATAAAAAATGAAGAAAGGCATGCCTGGTGATCGCCAAGGTCACTTGGCGAATCGCCGAGTGGCTATCTGACCGCATAAAGTTACAGTGTGCCAAGACCTAAGGGAAGAAACCAAGTCGGCGACAAAAAGGAGCAATCGGTGCATCACCGAGCAGTTTCGCGAAGCAGTGATAGATCGCCCAAAGTTGTAGAACCCAAGGATGCTGAATGCAAAGGCAAAGGCGATGGAAGAGATCAAAGGGCGGCTCGCCGAGTGGTTCGGTGAGCCCGAGTTACTTCATCGATTGGCCATTCGTGGCTTATTTTCGGCGACTATAAATTAGATTTTGAACATTTAGTTTAGGATCTATCTAATCTTTTACAATATTTGGACATCTATTTTTCATTAGTACAAGTTTTTCTCTGGAGTTTTTTCTTAGTTTTTGAAGAATATGAGAGATTCAATGTGGAGATTTTGGAAGTGGGTTTCAGATTTTCTTCAAATTGGAGTATTGTAAAGAAAATATCAATCTTACCCAGTTGATGGATAATCGATTCGGTAATAGTTTTTACCTTTTTATGATGCTTGGCTAAAACCCCAATTCTTGGGGTGTGATCATGTGATTATGAGCTGAATTAGTTTATGGGTATTGCTAATTGCTAGTTTAAATTCAATTTAAAAGTGAGTTTAATCATTAATTCTGGTTTAATTTAAGAATTGTAGTTGCAAATGCAGTTCTACCTTTGTGTTCTTAGCTTGCTCGAGAGATAGAGAGGATTTAGAACTAAGGTTATTGATTAATGGTTTGTGGGTATTGGGTTGAACTGGGTTTAGCTAGAGAGAGTGAATCCTAAACCCATCCCACACATTTAGCTCGAGAGAGTGAATGGATTAAGGTGTGGGTTGTTCTTCATTGTCATGCTTGTTGATATTCGAAAGAAATCACCTAATTCAGGGTAGTTGTTCGAGAGAAAACTACCTCCCTTATAGTCTAGCCTACTCACCGATATTTAGCTATTTACTTATAGTTGCAATTACCCATATGCCTATATTTGCTTACAATCAATCACATCCCGAGAATCTATCTCTGTAATGTTATTTCAAATCGTTTGTGACTGTTTGTAGTTGATAATTACAACCAAAACACCAATTTGACATTCGTGTCACCCCTTTAATTTGTTTAATGTCTTTTTCCGAAAATGTTTATTCCTATGGCTGACTAGACCGCATTCATACTTCTTAATTGAATTCTAAACACATACCGCTCCCTGTGAAATTCAACCCCAATTCATTTAGCTGGGTTTTATATTGATTTACGATCGTTGACACCTAGAATTAGATGAGGTGTGCTTGAAACGTTTAAATCAAAATGGTGCCGCTGCCGGGGAGTAGTGTTGTTTGAAATTCTTTTGGTGAAGTTGAATTGTGTTCTTTTTAGCTATAGTTGAATCTACTGACTTTTATTTTTGGTTTGTGGTGTTGCTTGTTAAAACAGAGGAGGAAATGAGCGTTAACAGAAGCAATGGTAGCCAAGTGGGCCACCAAGTTGATGTCGGAAACCTCAACGATGTCAATAACCCAGCTCAAATGGTGTTTGGGCCATTCATTTGCCTCCAGCTAAAGGAAACGTTGTTTTCCACAGCACAAGAACTATGCTTCAGCTCTTTCAACTGAAGGGTTTGTTTGGAGGGCTAGCTCATGAGGATCCCCATGAGCATATCAGAAATTTTGTTGATGTTTGTGGAACGTTCTCTTTTCAGAACATATCTCAAGAATCGGTTCAGCTGAGGTTGTTCCCATTTTCTCTAATGGGAGAAGCGTGCAAGTAGTTGGCTGAGTTGCCAAGAGATTCTATCACTTCGTGGGATGAGCTTATTACCGCATTCCAAGTGCAATTTTTCCCTCCTTCAAAGATGATGACACTTAGGGACAGTATTCAAAGCTTCAAACGTTTGGAGGGTGAGCCAATCCATGAGACCTGGCTAAGATTTAAGAAGATGGTGTTGTAATGCCCAACTCATGGATTGCCCGATAATGTATTATTTCAATACTTCTATAGAAACCTCAATTCGGTGAACAAGGGGGTGGCTGATCAACTTTCTACGGGAGGTTTAATGCAACAGCCATATGCAATAACATCCCACTCCTTGATTGCATGACCAAAATTAACCGAGCATGGTACAGTCGCAAAGACCAAAACATGGCAAAGATGATGACCTAACTGGACATCTTGGTCAAGAATGTCATGAGTGCTGGTACAAGGAGTGTAAATGTTGTGGGTATTGGTGGTGTGAACCCTGATGAGGCAAATTTGAAGTGTTGAACAATGAGGAAGTAAATTTCCTAGCCAACCAAGGAGGAGGTTATCGTGCTAACTACCCAATGTCGGGTGGAAACCAAGGTTGGAATAGAGATGAGGGATAGAGAGACCGTGACAGAGATTGGCGTGATCGTAACGCCACTTTGAAGGAAAGAGAGGAGGAGAAGGATAGGTATGTTCCTCCACATGAGCGTCAAAAGCCCAAAGATTCTGAGGGTGGCCGGACTGAAGATATGCTCTCACGCATTCTTAACAAGGTTGAAGGGTCTGATAAAGTTTTAAAGGAAATAAAGGAATATGTATCGACTCTCAACCAAATGGTGACCACTCATTACGTCTCTATCAAGCAGTTGGAGACCTAAATAGGTTAGATTTCTTCACATCTTAACCCAATCCAACAAGGGGGGTTGCCTAGTGATACTATGGAAAACCCCAAGAATGAAACTTGAATGGGTACTTATGTCGTGCCACAACATTAACTAAGGCTCTTCTTGGGAGGCAACCCAAGTTTTTAATGCTTTGTTTTTGTTTTTGAATAACGGGTGTTGATTGTGCAGGTTGAAAAGTGGAATGTGTTTGAAAATGCGCAGATTGGCGAGCCAAGAGTCCAGTCAATGACTCGCCAAAGAGGTCGGTGAGCCCGACTTAGACCGCCGTTGGACTAACAATAATATCAGGTGCAAGTCTGTAAAACTCGGCAGGCCAATGGATAAATCGGTGACTAGCCAAACAAGTCGGCGAGCCCGATTTTGTCCATCGTTTGGACCCCTAAATTGACTAGAGGTCCTGTAAAACTTGGCGAGGTAAGTCACCACTCGGCGCATCGCCGAGTGGTTCAGCGTAGTCGACTAATACCGCCGAAAGGGCCGCGAACTGAAAGGTTTTAAAAGGCCAAACGATTTAAAATTTCAAAATATTTCATATTCTCTCATTTCTAACCCCATACACTCACACCCGCACTTCATATTTCCTGTATTTTTGCTATTTCGCTTGCTTTTTTCTCTTGATCTCGTGTTTGGATTTGGATTACATTACCGCCTAGTATATCAAATTCTTCATTCGGCAATCAGGTTGGTTTTCCTTGCCCCAAACTCTAGATTAGTAGTTGAACTCGAATGCATTTGGTAAAATTGTGTTGTTGTGTGTTGGGCCAGTGTTGGAATCGTATTTAATGTGTTGTTGTGCCTATTTTAGTTTCGAAATTATGCCTAATTACTTAAGTGTTGATTTCCCGAGTTTTGTGCGTTAAAATTGATCATAAATTATTGGGTTGCGGTTAATTTATGTTGGGCCTAGTTGGATGAATTCTAAGTAACCCTCAATTGTGTTAAATGACGTACTTTGCCTAATGATGGAGCGTTTGATGCCATTCTTAAGGGCAAAATTCGTAAAATAACCAATTTTGGCCAAACTAGGGGAAGTTTGAGTACCCCGGAGGCATAGGTCGATTGGGTCTGGGCCTAATTGCATAAGTGTATAGTTTGATTTTGATTTCGGGGGTTGCGGGCTTAAATTTGGGAAACGGGGTTGAAATTTGGCACGTTGGGCAGTTTGGCGAGCTGGGTCGAGCTCGCCGAACTGTTCGACGAGTCGCCAACATCCCCCTTGATCGCCCTTAATTTCAATTTGGCTGAGTTAGAGTCTGTAAATTTCGGCAGGAAGCCTGAGCTCGCCGAGTTCACTCGGTGACTCACCATAAGGTCCCTCAATCGCCCTTTGTGCACCCCTAATCCCTAAAACATGCTGTAAATTTCATCAGGCTAGTCTGAGCTCGCCGAGTAGTGTCGGCGATTCGCCGAAGGACCCTTTATATCGCCGACTTGCCTGATTTCTGGAAATTTTTCAAGTTGATCCTTTCGGTGAACCCGATCTGGCTCGCCAAAGTGACTCGGCGATTGGTTCGGCGAGTCTTTTTGCAACATGATTTCTGAAATTTTCTTGAATTATTTTCTAACTTTTTTTGATGTATTTGGCAGATAAGGCTAGACCCAAGGTACCGGGACGAGACATGCGCCCCGCAAGCAGGTAAAGGGAATCATAATCAATGAGGATGCAGCTGCATGCAAAGCTAAGGCAACCAAACTTTCTACCACATGTGGGAAGGGCAAAGGAAAGAGCAAGGCGCTCACAGTTGAGTTACTGGAAATTAGCTCCGACAGTGAGGGAGTCTACGCTACTCACCTCACCACCTCTGAGAGCGAGGGGGAACATCAGAACCTTCAGGCTGGCATTTTTGAACCTGAGGACGATCAACTGCTACTAGCCCGGAGAGCTAAAATGCGCTCCAAGAGGATTTATGATCCATCTAAGATCCGGATGCCCCAGAACACTCCTCCTCCTCCAGTTCCAGACCAGGCTGTGGTCCCAGCACCACCTACACAAGGTCCTCCTCCCCGGTCTCTCAACAAACTAAAGGTCGATGGACTGAAGACTATTATTGAGGAGAAGTGGTTGTCTATAGATGGTGTGAACGACCGATACCCAGAAATATGACACACCCTAAATCCCCGCAAGTTTGAGATCTTCACTAAACCCCGGGGTTCTTACATTCCTAAATGAGTCAAAGTATTCTACACTACTTATGGAGCTCTAGTGTCACAGGGAAATAGGAAGGTTGCTACCTTCAATCCAGTAGACCATGTAATTGTTAGGGGAAGGAAGGTAAAGTGCGACAGTGATGATATAAACGTTGTGTTGGAATGCATTGACAACATTATAGATGACTACCAACACATGATCAGAAAAACATCCCTAGAGGATATGAAAGGATGGTTGGCCCCTCTTTTATCTGACGGTACTTCTAGGTGGATCGAGGTCGAAGTGCAAATTGAGGCATCGATACTTCAATCAAACAAGACTAAACACGCTCGCAAGTGTGCAATAGTCATCACAAGAGAATCAATTTGATAAATGGCTAATCACAACAAGATGCAAAGAGTTCGCATATTGTCTATGCAGCTTCATTTGGCATCATCGTAGCCGTACATTCATGTTTATTCAATTGGGAGCACTATTCAAGTCATCAGTATTGATCGAAACCGAGACTCAAATTGTTTTTGCAAAAGAACAGCCACTTTCAACACAAGAGGTGGAGAATTTTTTTCGAAAGGATCAAAATTATTTTGCAAGTGAAACAACAGGAGCCATGAGCTCAAACGTCCACAAAAAGTAGTAATTTAAAGTCCTCAAATGGAAATAACAACGAATCTGAAAGGTAGAGTAACGAAAGAAAAAGAGGGAGATAAAGAGGTGATCCTGGCTCGGCGCATCTGATTGGGTTTCAAAGCTGAGGGTAACCTCCAGAAGGAACTCCACTGAATCCTGCAGCTGGAGCTTTGGCCAAGGAAGCCTACACAGCAGCATCTATCATGATTTCCTCAGTCTCTGCTATGTCATTTGATGTAGCTCTCTCGAACATATCTTCATCAATCTCTGATTTCGCTCCCGAATCTTCTGTCTGCGTCGCTCTATCCACATATCCAGTAGTAGTCTGAGGCCTCTCAGGCATGGCTGGAATTTCCACTGTCCCAAAAACCATGGACACATCAGTGGCCTTCAAGTGATTCACATCTTCTCGCAGCTCAGCAATGGCAGCTTTTAAAAATCTTATCTCACTAGTGGACCCTTACTTGTGCTCACACACTGCTATCCTGGCCGCTAAGGCTTCGATGGTAGTGTTCAGGGGTGTCACAGCATCAGTTAGGGTCGTCTGGATCATGCCTGGAATAGCTGCTTCTAAACAAGCAGCCCGACGATCAGCAGAAAGGGCCATTTGTCCCATCCGAAGTAGGGAAGTGTGGGTAAGTGGGGGCCTTGAAATAGCAACAGAGGAACCTAGAGTGTCAATAGAAGTAGCAGTGGTAATGGATATACCAGAAGGTCCAAGAGCTGGAGTGAGCAGAAGTGCTTCTGTAGGTGTAGATCTAGTGGTCGACACTTCAGTCTACTTCTTTTCAGCTTGATCCTTAAGATATTCGGCTTCGATCTTTTGGATATTGGTCGAGGTTGTGGGCATCAGTTCTACATCTTTCTCGACATCCAGAGGTACTCGGGCATTTCTACACAATATGGTAATTAATATCGGAAAAGGTAGAGATGTTTGGCTTTGCTTGGTGCGCATATGGATTTTGGACGCAATAATTGTTCCTAGATTTATCCTTGTTTTCTCTATGATGCACCCAAGACATGCTGCTTTAGCGAGGTGAAGAATTGATTCATTCTGTGATGGCATAATGGAGCTGCTGATAAATCCAAACCAGTATCTTGTAGCTACGTTCAGATCTTTCTTTTTGATTGGGATTCCTTCTGCTAGCCATTTTGGAGCATTATTATCTGAGATTAGCGGGACCAACCACTGTTACATCGCATCCAGCTGCTTCGTTCTGATCAAGTGCGGACAGTGATCATTAATCTTAGTGGACATACCCAAGGCTATGTTGATACCCTCACTGTCATAAGCTACTTTCCTTCCTCTGACCACTACATAGTCAACTACTTTGAAAGAAGCGACTAGTCTCTTCCGTTGAGGTACCAATGCACTGTATGCACTATAAAACTCTCTGACACAACTTGGCATATAAGAACCAGGTTGTTTTGTGAAAACTTGAAATTTGTGATATTTTAGGCACTCCATTATCTCAAGATACCTATCGATCACCCCATTTATGGACAGCCGTTTTTCTTCAATGATTGTTCTTAGTCCATCAGACTTAAATCTATTTGATGATCTAGGCGGGGGGATTGTACTTGAGGTGCCAGTATTATTGCCTGTTTTAGAGCTGGAGGAGTCTGAGCAGTGGATCGAGGATTTCTGATCCGCGATGGGCCATTAAGCTGTTTGGATCGTAGCTCATTCCTCTGTGCCTCTATCAGTTCGTCTTCATCTGAACTCATACTCTCACTATCGTATGTTGTTGGGTCATTGGTGTAAAAACCCATGCTATCAGAACTTGCATCTGATAGCTCAACGATTTTGTCCTTGCCCTTGCCTCTTTTGCTCGCACTGGAAGGTTTCGCAACATTGCTTTTGGATGCAGCTACATCATCATGATAAGGGGGTGTGGGGACAACCAGACCACCACTTTTACCAGATATGGGTCGTCGATTGTAATCCCTTTTTTATTTCTTTGAGTTATCTTATTGCTTCTTGTAACTTTGGGTCTGGCCATATCTGCAGTCAATAAGGAGTAAGTTAGAAATAAGTAAATCAGTGGTGCAGACCTTTAGTGGCAGATAGATGCGTTGAACTTGTCGGCGAATCGCCAAATCGCTTTGGCGAGTCGGGTCGAGCTCGCCTCCGATTTTTCCCTAATATCTTTCACTAGTCGGCGATGAGAAAGTGCGAATCGCCGATTACTATCAGCGATCAAAGGTTAGTTCGCTGAAAGTTACAGTGCAATGAAGATTTGGGAATGCAGATAGAGGACGATCGAAGTCACTTTAGGCGAGCCGCCTAGTTGTTTGACGAACCCGACCCAGTTCGCTAAACAACCTAACGTGCCTCCCTTCAATTCGAATTCGACCTCGCAAATTCCCAAAATACAATTTTACAGTTGCAAAAGTGAAATTAAATTAAGACCCATGACATTTATTCACCCAAAGCTCAAATCATTTCATGCACAGGCAAAAAGGGATTTCAAGATTCGAGATCAAGTAGGCATGATTCTCAGATCGAATCTGGAATTTAGACAAGATAGGTTTATCAGAGAGAGGCCTAGCACATGTCAACCCAACCAATTTTAAATTAATAAGAGAACAAACTTTTAGTAGTTTTGGGAGTTGGGAGAAACCAACCTTTTATGTTGCTTGAACTATGTTGAAATGCTAGGAAGCAATGTAATTCCACGCTTTAGCACTAATCGACAACTAAAATACCAGGAGTGTAGAGATAATGAAAATTACTTAATATGTGCCATTTTTTCGACAGTGGAAATTGAGTGGAAAGTGAACATTTTTTCCATATCTTTGAGACTATTGGTCTTTAAAAACTGTCCAGTTGTTGCTCATTCGGCGATATTACTTTGTACCGCTGAATGATTCAGCGTTACGCCAAGTGATTTGCCCTCGTCGCTGATTGTTACAGACTGTAGCTTGGATCTTGAGTCTGTCGGCGATCTAAATCGAAGTCGTCAAATAGTTTGGCTACTTCGCCGAATGGGACTATCAATTACCAATCCACATTTTTCATTCATTCTCCACGTTTTCTCCTGCGAAATTAATACACCATTATTTCTAGAATAAAATGAAAGCTCGTAAAGGTTTTAGGTTGCCTCCCAAACAGCGCCTTAGTTAACGTCATGGCACAACGCAGGTCGATGCTCAAACCGGCTTTTTGGTGTTACACCTAGTGTAGCTAGGTGATCCCGTTTGCTCATACTGATGAAGCTGAGGTAGTGCAAGATTCAAGAGAGTTTCTATTAGCTGAATAGACCTAGAATGAGAGCCACTCATCTGATTCAGCGTTTCAACATTTTCTCTAATTTCCTTTAGTACTTTGTCTTGCTCATTCAGCTTTTGGAGGATGGTTAACAATGTATCGTTGATTCGTCTGTTTTCAATGTCCATGCATCTTCCCTGATCCGTAGATGATGGGCTCTTGCTCTTTCCTTTGAACATCAACTCCAGTTCTTCGACCTTTTGGGTCAAGCTATTCATTTGACCGAACAAAATGGTCAATTGCTGGTCCTTCTCTCCATCCTTGTTGGTTTTAGCTGCAAGGTCAAGGAATTTGGTTATGGTCTCATAGGGGTATTTCTCACGTCCACTTGGCATGAGTTGATTCATTATTTCTCTATTTTTGGAACTTAGACCCCTGTAGAAGCATTCCAGTAGGATTAAATCGGGGATTTCATGAGTTGGGCAGTGTATCAATAGTGTTTTAAATCGCAACCATGACTCATGAAAGGGTTCTCCTTCGAGATGCTTGAAATTTAGGATGTGATCCCTGACACCTCTGCTAGAAGAGGCTCCATTGGTCCACCTTCTCCATCATGTATACTCATTGTCCTGCCTAAACATGCAACCAACTAAACAAAACTAAAAATTAGGTGAGTACACTACTGCTAACAAGAACAACAATTCTATTAGACTAAAAATTCTCAAATAACACCACTCCCCGGCAGCGGTGCCTTTTTGATGCTTATCGTGACCAGCAACACTGACCTACGGTATGAGTGTCTACGATCGTCGATAATATAGTAACCCAACCAAGGGTTGGGATCGTGTCCCAAGGAAGCGGTTTTGAGGATTAATAGCCAATTAGAATTTCATTCGAATTAGTCGTAGCTAAAGACGCTTGCGATAAAAGACATAGTAAATTAAAGGGGGTGACACGAAAGTGTCAAATATCAAATGAGGGTTTTGTAACAAGTGCTAAAACAACAAAATAAACAAGAAAATCAAATATGGGGAAATGTTCTTGGCATGTGATCGCAATACAAGTTGAGATAAATCGCTGGGTACATGCTTTCAATAGGAAATTTGCAAGATAATAGTGACTAGGTTAAGCTTTAAATGGAAATAAGTTCCCTCTCGGGCAACTTACCCCGTTTCAAATGCGTTCCTCTCCGACACCCATTTACTGCATGAAGACCAGCCTACACCTTACCCCACTCACTCTCTCGAGCTGAGTGTTAGGATATGGGACTAAGGCTCACCCTCTTGGGCTAAACCTCATGTCGACCCACTCCTTAGGCCATCAGTCTAGTGGTTTTGGTTTCGCGACCTCCCTTTCGGACAAGCCGAAAACACATGGGTGGCTTTGAATTTGCAACTACAAACCCTTTAGATTAAACCACAACCACTTGGTGAAATCACCATTAACATACATCTAACCTATCAGCAAGCAAGACCCAACAAGAATATCAACCCATATTTGCTAAATCACACCCCAAGAATGGGGGTTTTTAGCCACACATCAAGAAATAAGAAATTATACCTAACATGATAATGAAATCAACTGGGTATAATAGATTAAACCTTGAATTAAGCAAAGGGAAGTGAATAGAGAAAACCCACTTCCAACTTGGGGAAGAAGAACTCCTTTCTTCAAGTCTCCACAAAACCCTCTCCAAACTTGAGAGAAAATATTAGCTAGAATATGTTCTAAAGTGAAAATAATAATAATAATTGGTCCACACTCCAATCTCTCTAAGACTACAACTCTAAATAGTATTTATAGTTTTCATAGATTGTGCTGCGGAGGATTGTTTGGCGAAATTAGTCGAGATCGCCGATGAACTCGGCGATCCGCCTTTTGGTCAGCTCATCGCCTTCAGTGTCTTGCCTTTAGCATCCTTGCATTCTGGATCATTGGGCGGTACAGTACTGCTTCGCGGAACTGATCGGAGACCCGCCGACTGTTCCTTTCCTCGCCTTTTGATCCACTTCCTTCAAGGCTTCGCGTACTGGAACGAAGGGCGGCTTATGTCATTTCGGCGACTCACCAAGTTAAACTCGGCGATCCGCAGGATTCCATTTCTTGTTCTTTTCAACCCTATTTGCTCCGTTTTGCGCCTTAGTGTCCATGCTTCCACTAAAACTTCAAATACCTGAAACTTCAGCATTTTAATGAGGTATTGGGGTAAAACAAGTATTCAAGGACACTATTTCTATTAAAACAAAGCCCTAAATGAGTCCAATTTGTGGACTCATCACTTACTTTGAACATTGTGTGTGATGACACCTAGAATTTGCCCCGTTGGTCCGGTTGACTAAGTGATGCAAGCTCTTGAAATGATCTTAGGCAACAATTTTTAAAGAGTGAAACATTTGACATCATACCTCTTTTGTGGCCAATCTTGTGAGATGTGTGAACATTGTTTGAACCCCCTTGAGCCTTATCCCTTTTCTTGGAAGAAACTTGAACAAATGTGACCCCTCTTGATCCATTCACCCATAACTCTCATGAAGTGTGGTTTGTTTGAATGGCCAACTTAGGCCAAAAGTCTAAGTTGGGGGTGTGGTGAAAAGTGAAGGTAATTCAAGAAGTGTGAAAAAATTCCCCTTTGAGCAATGGTTATGAAAAAGATGGAACCCCTCCATATAAAAAAAGAAAAGAAAAGAAAAAGGGAAAAGAATGAAAAAGTTGTGAAATAAGTAATGAAAATTGCAAAAGAAATGGGGCATTCGGAAGTCCATGTGAAAGTGAATAAGGGGTGAATTATGAACATGATCATAATGTTGAAGAAAAGGAAGAAAGTGATGTTTAGACCACATTTTATGAGGGTAGCAGCCATTGAGCCTAAATGACCATACATTTTCACTCAGCCCCGCTACAAGCTTGGAAAAGATCTTTTTGATCTTGAGTGAGCTGAAACGAATATTAATTGGAAAATAAGGGCAAACCTATGGGTGAAGTCATATATGTGTTCATCTTTTTGACTGTGAGAGTCGTATGTGATTCCGAAACTTTAAATTGTTAAGAAATTGTGTGAATAAGAATCATCTTTGTTGTGAGGGCATTTGAGTACCTTTGTTGAGCTTGAACTTGCATTTGAAGCAAGTATTGTGAACTTGAGCATCTTTGATAATGGTGAGTCACAATTTGAATCTTTGAGTGCACAATTGATCATTGCATGAGTAAGTTGATTCTTGTTGTGTGCATTCATATTGAGTCTTTTGTAGCACTATTTGAGGCATCCTTTTTGAACTGTTGAACTTGAATTTTACTTGAGGACAAGCAAAAGTTTAAGTTGAGGGTGTTGATGAGTCTGAGATTTGGACTCATTTAGGGCTTTATTTAGATAGATTTAGTGTCCTTAAATACTTAATTTGTTCCTTAAACTGATGTTAAATCCTTGATTTTTAGGTACATAGATTTAGGAACAAAGCAAGGACACTAACAGGCAAAAAGGAACAAAACAAATTGAAAGAATGAAGAAAGGCAAGCCTGGTAATCGCCAATGTCACTTGGCGAATCGCCGAGTGGCTATCTGACCGCCTAAAGTTCCAATGTGCCAAGACCTAAGGGAAGAAACCAAGTCGGCGACAAAAAGGAGCAGTCGGCACATCACCGAGCAGTTCCGCGAAGCAGTGATAGATCACCCAAAGTCACAGAACCCAAGGATGCTGAATGCAAAGGCAAAGGCGATGGAAGAGATCAAAGGGCGGCTCGCCGAGTGGTTCGGCGAGCCCGAGTTACTTCATCGATTGGCCATTCGTGGCTTATTTTCGGCGACTATAAATTAGATTTTGAACATTTAGTTTAGGATCTATCTAATCTTTTACAATATTTGGGCATCTATTTTTCATTAGAACAAGTTTTTCTTTGGAGTTTTTTCTTAGTTTTTGAAGAACCTTAGAGATTCAATTTGGAGATTTTGGAAGTGGGTTTCAGATTTTCTTTAAATTGGAGTATTGTAAAGACAAAATCACTCTTACCCAGTTGATGGATACTCGATTCGGTAATAGTTTTTACCTTTTATGATGATTGGCTAAAACCTCAATTCTTGGGGTGTGATCATGTGATTATGAGCTGAATTAGTTTATGGGTTTGCTAATTGCTAGTTTAGATGCTATTTAAAAGTGAGTTTAATCATTAATTGTGGTTTAATTTAAGAATTGTAGTTGCAAATGCAGTTCTACTTTTGTGTTCTTAGCTTGCGAGAAAGAGAGAGGTTTTAGAACTAAGGTTATTGATTAATGGTTTGTGGGTATTGGGTTGATCTAGGTTTATCTCGAGAGAGTGAATCCTAACTCGATCCCACACATTTAGCTCGAGAGAGTGAATGGATTAAGGTGTGGGTTGTTCTTCATTGTCATGTTTGTTGATGTTCGAAAGAAAACACCTAATTTGGGGTAGTTGTTCGAGAGAAAACTACCTCCCTTATAGTCTAGCCTACTCACCGATATTTAGCTATTTACTAGTAGTTGCAATTACCCATATGCCTATATTTTTCTATAATCGATCACATCTCGAGAAGCTATCTCCCTATTGTTATTTCAAATCGTTTGTGACTGTTTGTAGTTGATAATTACAACCAAAACCCCCATTTGACATTCGTGTCACCCCTTTAATTTGTTTAATGTCTTTTTTCGATAATGTTTATTCCTATGGCTGACCAGACCACATTCATACTTCTTAATTGAATTCTAAACACGTACCGCTCCCTATGGGATTCGACCCCAACTCATTTAGTTGGGTTTTATATTGATTTACGATTGTTGACACCTAAAATTGGATGAGGTGTGCTTGAAACGTTAAAATCAATCGTATGCAATATAAAACCCAACAAAGAGTTGGAGTCGATCCCACATGGAATGGATGAATATAATTCACCTTATAATGTGCTTTCTCTTACTGGAAGTTTGTGCGTTTGATACAATTTATGTCATGTAAGTAAATTGGGGGGAGGGGGTGTTGAGTAACAATTAGAACATGAAATCTGAATGATCCAATTAAGAGAATTTCACCCTAAGTCCTCCTTTCGACACTTGGATGTCGAATTAATTTGTCCATCATCATATGCTTCAGGTTAGCTGTCATATCTCTAGCTCAAGCTATTAGATAGGGGTTGGAAGCTCCAAGTTCTTGTTAATTGTTCTTTTCCTAATGTGTCATGACCCAGGGGTACCCCCTAGATGTAACAAGGCACATAGAACCCCAAAAGGCTCCATGTAAGTCACTTAGCATATCATAACATAAGCATAGAATAATAAAGAGTAAAAACGCATTTCAAGTCCAAAATTTTCATAAAGGAAAGCGAAAGTCTAGACTTGTCTCAATATAGTCATCTCATCTATTACAATACTTGAATCAAATAGGGTCACAACCCATTTAACATAGTCCAAAAGGGAATACAAGAAATAACTACTAAAAGATAATATATGTCCTCGAATCTTGAGGACTCACCAACTAGCTAGGAGAATAAACAAATCCAAGCTTCTAGCCACAATGATGACCACCTTGAGAACCGGACCCTACACTTGGGAAAAATGTAGGAAAAACATTGGTTAGTACAAAAATACACTAAGTATGATAGTCATGCATAAAATCATTAAAAAGATGCTAAAAAGGACATTTCATTTGGAAACATGCTATATGCCAAGTTTAAACATCATATGAGGAATTAGAAGTCATAAGCCATAATCATGGACAACACAGGCATAATCAATGCATTTAACTCATCATAAGATAAAAAGGGAAACCTTTCATAAGAAACCTCAAGGCATGCTTGTGCAATGCATGAATAAGACCCTATAATCCCACTCATGCTAAGCAAGTCACTTTAGGCCCTCATTCATACTCGTCATCTTTTGATCTCATCCTTAGCTTATTTCTCATAGACCCTTATAGGAAACGACTCTAGACTAGCAGCCCATCATGCATGCAACACATCTAAATGCACACAACCAAGGAGGAAAACTTCAACTCCAAGCAAAACACACTCAATGCAACACAAGAAAGTAGGAACTACATCTAACATCCCAAAATGCATGAAATTCAATATTTACCCATGTTCAAAGAGGAACTACCACCTTCGGGATAAAACATGCTCAACATACACTCATGGAGCCTATATGCAATCTATACTCAAGCATACATCCAAGGAGGAACTCTCAACTCCAAGCTAGGACATGTTCATCTATTCACCTCATGAAGTTCTATAGGCAACTCTACTCAATGCACTATAACATGAGGAAAACTATTCACATAAGTCATTTCTATCGAGACTGAAGCTTTTTCATCAACACGCATATAAAGAAAACATGGCCATACATAAACACACCATGACCTTTCTATCTAGGCCCACTATCTCCTCCTTAGGAGTAAGCCTAGGTGAACTTTCTAAGCACCATCACTTTTAATTCTAAGGTCGGATCAAGTTATCACTTAAGCTTCCACATCCATCACACATGGTGATTCTAAACTATGGTGAACTATACCACTACCCTTTATAGGAGCCTACTAATTGAACATCTCAAGGTATCTTCTAAACACCCTATTCATCAAATCTTTCAATTTACCCAAAACTCAAAATGGCCAAGTAGGGTTCTACCATCAATAACATAAACCAACAATGAAGCTCATTCATACTAAAGACAACATCAAAGTCTAGCATATTGATCAAGCCACAAAAGACAAGCAATCCGGTAGTAACATTCAGAGGTCACTCTTGTTCATCTCTAGCTTGCAGAGCATAGAACTTATTCTTCTTTTGAGCATCCCCATCCGAACCACTAGGAGCAACTTGTTTACCCTCTTTTCTCATAGCATAAGACCATGTGAGATATCACATGATCCCCTCTGATGTTACCCACACCGTCAAGGGTTGGTCTACTTGCCTAAGGTAGAACCGGTTTGTTAGCTTAGTTGGATCCACTAACTAACTTTCCAATGAGGGATGTAGTTATGGGATACAAAAATTTCTACTATAAACCCAGACTTTTCTAGGTGAAGGCTTCCATCTCATGAGACATACTTTGGGAGACCCGAAATCTACTAGGTGAGAGTTCCCATTTTGGAAGTCGGACTCAACTATGTGTGAACCTCCATCTCATTTCAATATCCACTCGGTGCTAGGCATAAATTCCACAAGATAGCTTATTAAGTCTTACTTTTACTCATAACTTATGGAGGGATGCCCTTTACATTCAATCCATGGTAATTCTTTAGACTAGCTCTTTAGACCATGCGTGGGCAACTATCACCACCCATGATCACTTTTACCCTAAGGTTTAACTAGGTGAGAAAAACCTTTCAACCCTACAACCTTCATTATGTGAGAAGACCTGTCACATTAAGTTCATTATGAGATCATAAGGATAACCTTCCAATTAGCCCACAACAACAACCTAATCATTAACACTTCACTCTCAAAGCATCATTAAAGAATTTATATAACCTTCATAAACATACATAATTCTCATACTTTGCCCTTCAAGGGTCCAAGATCATATTCAATCAACACATCTAGAATTCACTACACTAGACATGGATAATTACATAATTCAAGTAGTTCAATTACTACAAGCATAATCTCATAATATCCTTCTTTCATCAACAAACCCACATCACAAGATCATAATTGGGAAATAAGGGGATTTCATGGATTCTTGGGGGTTTCAACATAAAAACCATAACAAATCTTCAATTCAATCATAATTTAAAGTAATTCAAGTATTAGCATCATTTTTGAAAGGAATCCATGACTTGGAGTCAAACCCTAGCTTTTGGGGAATTTCTATCTTGAAATTGGGGTTTTGAAGGGCCTCCATGGATAAAGGCTATCCATGGATGAAGAACTACCATACCTTATCAATGAATCCCTATGAATTTGAGTAGAAAATCTTGCTCCTTCAACCATAGCTCCAACTTTCTTCTTCTTCTTCTTTTTCCTTGAAGTTCTAGAGAGAGAATTTTTGGAGAAAAGTTGGTTTTGTTTTGGGATTTAGGAATAATGAGGAGGGATGACTAAATTTAGGGGCCTTAAATCAATATATAGTTAGTCTAAATTAGAATAAAACGACGTCACTTAATATTAATTAAAATCGTAAAACCCCAAAGTACCCCTAACTAACTTCTCAAGACAGATTGCAGGTCACCACCCACGACTCCACGACCACGGTCCATGGATGGACCCACGTGGCGTGCTGGTGGACCGTGGGTGGGTGTCTGTGGCTTGACTTTTGAGACACTGACCCACGACCCCTCACCCACGGGGCGTGGGTGGACCAACGGGGTGTAGGTCCCCTTGTAGGTCACTGTCCAAGCAAATTTTCTAGGGTCTTTCCTCAAGGACCAATGGTTGGTCCCCATTGGTCCTTGGGGGTCGTACCTTGATGTTATAACACGAAACTCTTTATTTTAAGTATTGGGAGTTATTTACGACTCTAACCCTCATGTTAAGCTCTAGTTTAGCCTACTAGTTTCCGGGGTGTTACATAATGTTAACCTCTTTTGTCAAGAAAGTTAGAATACAAATGAGTTCTTAATGTTTGTAACAATTAAAAATGTAATATTTACGGAAGAATCTTAATACAAAACTATCACACATTCATGCGAAGATTTTAATATAAATAATCCATTATCCCAATCCTTACTCTAAGTTCCCTAGCCCTAGTAATGAAATTTAGCTACTCATAACTAGTTACGAATAATAATAAAAGTAATTGAAAAAACCAAAGAGCATTAAGATGAAAATAAATTAGCTTTTCGTATCTTGTTTGTACCATAGTAATCTTCCGCAAAATCAATAACTAAAACCTAAGAACAATTCTAGAGCAGTTCATATCAAAGAATGACAAACATTATATTCTAATGATAGTGTGTTACCCTAAAAATATCGTCTCTATGATCTACTTATAATGGTAGAACAGAGATCCTAGTCCCAATTGGACATGCACTTCTTTGACTTTGCTGATCTCCGATCCGTAAAATAAGGGTATGCAGTGTGAACCCCATTGTGGAGCAGAAGTCATGTGTCGCGAGATCTATCTAAGATACCTTGTCTTCTTTTCCATACATCACAAGTCTATCGCAAGAATTTTTTTTATCTATGAATCTCATTTAGCCCAAGGCTCAGTGCGAAGTCAAAAGTGTGATGCAATCCTCACACAACGAACTCCTCTTCTTCAACATGGTTTGTTGCTTTTCAATCCAAGATGCTTCACTTTGAGTTCTAGTCCATTTTTTGGGTCAATGCTTATCATTTTAACCTAAATCACACACACACACACACACATATATATATATGTATATATATATATATATATACATATATATATATATATATATACATATATATATATATATATATATAAGCTCATCATAATAATTACAGATAAACCATGTGAATACTCCATTAAAGAACCCCTATTTAATTTACTACCATTTTTATTTAATCAATCTTCAATAATTTAATATTTTCTACTTTCTAACCAAAAGAACATAAAATAATTTTCAGCAAAAAATATTAAATCTATATATTAATATAAAGCAAGAACATAAGCCCGCTAATGTGGCACACTTCATAGATCAGGAATATCATTTATTTTTTTTGTAACTTTTCTTGCTTTTCTTTCTCATCTCTCTATTTATTTTGTTTAAATTAAATCTTTAACAACCTTTAAAGTCATTAAAAAAAATAAGTAACTGCTAATTAACACACCCCTTCACCTTTCAATGATGAAAGTCCAACGGACATCCTTCCTTTTCTTACTTATGTATCAATGGATGAGAAAATATCATTCTGCATAATCTCATTTTTACTTTTCTCAAATAACATTTTATTGCAGTTTTTTTTTATATATATAACACTTATATGTAGTTCAAAAATACTAATTTATTTTGCTTTTTTCTTTTTGGTTGTTGATCTGTTCTTTTTTGTTGTTAATGCAGGATACACATTGTTGGTGGGAAAAAAAAATCTATATATTGTCATATAAAGTTTAAGTGAAGTGAAAATAAAGATCTCAATATAATTGTGGAGTTTTATTTTTAAGTGGGTTATCTTTTCGTTTCTAGATGGTTACACCTTTGTTCTATATACCTGTACTGTGCAATTTGTTTATACTCCTAATTTCTTAAATTTAGATTTTGCTCTTTTATTTTTATTTTAGCAGGTTGTTTTAAGGGAGAGGTTCGTAGCTAACAATAAGTGTGTATTTATTTATTCTTTTTTTTAAACATTTTTCTTTGAATAATTTCAAAGATCTCTATTCATGTTTGTCTCATAATATTCTCATGTTTTTGTGATTTATGATATTACCTTATCTCATTTATTTTAATTTTATTGAAACAACTTCTATTTACTAATTATTATCAAAATATGTTTAAACTAATTTGACTATTGAGAACAATTTGGGCATCTCCTTTATTTTATATATATATAGAGAAGAGAAAACAAAAAAATTGTGATAACATATAATGACATTATGATGGCACACAAATAACAAATTTGAGGGGAGATAAGTGATAGCAAATGAGTAGGAAAGAAAATAAAATGCATAGTCATTAATATGCATTAATTGTTCAATTTAATTAGAGATTAAAATGATTGTTGACACATTGTAATTATGTTTGTGAATATTTTAAATTAAATAAAAAAGAGGAGAGCTAACAAAGAATTATTTTCTTATTTTTCATTTCATTATTTCCAATTTCATTTTATAACTTTTTTTTTAAAACTTTTTTTTTCTATCAAAATGAGAAAATATATCAACATTATCAAACATAAATGCTGCCTATTTATACTAAAAAATAAAATACACAAAGACGGTTATATATCAAGTTTACATTCCCAAAATATTATATCATGATCTTTTCTTCTTTATAAATTTTTTTCTCTTTCTGTTTTTTCATAATTAAATTCACATACATTATTTAATTCAGTCATTATGTACTTAACTTGAAATGTTTTTTCATATAATGTTTTTAAAAAAAATCATAGGAGATGTCAGAATCACTAAAGATACGTAAATTGAACATTAATATTTGTATAATCTTTCTCTATATAATAAAGTTATGTATAAATAAAGTAATATGACACCTTGTTATGATCAAACTTTTTTTTTCCCTTCTTTTCTTGACCTTTGTTTGCAATTATATTATTTTAAAAAATTATCTCCATAACTCACATTTTCCTCAAAATTCGGTGAGTATGATTTATTAAGGCCTTTCAAAAATTATAAATGCATTATTATGGTAAATAATCTAATATTTTTGTCTTTGATGGTTAGCAAAAGAAAAAAAAATTGTGATGAACAACTAAAAGCATTATTTTCTTCCCACAATAAAACCACCTAATGTAATAGGTTGAAATTAGAACACTTCCTAAAAAAGAGTTATAATAATACTTTTCATATGGAGATTAAAGATTGTTCATTTATTCACTTCATCAAATATTTCATTGAAAATATCTAGGAGGCTAGAGTGAAAATTCTATTTATATGTGTGATATTACTTAGAAGATTCTTTAATCGAGATTTTTGAGTTAGATTTATCCAAAAAAATAAATGGGATGATAATTTATATTTATATTTATACTTATATTTATATTTATATTTATATTTATATTAACTAGGTAAAAAGAAGTGTTAAAATAATTAAAATAAGAAAGATAAATGTAATATTATAAATTTTAAAAGGTGAATATTATAAAGCAAAGTCTGTAGGAGGCTAGGAATGAAAATTCTAATTATCTCATTTTTTTCTTGATAGATCTATTATTTTTATATTAATTTGCACTTAGTTCTACATTTTATGCATTTATATTAGAAAAAAATAACATGATTTTAGTGGATGCAAACTTTAAGTTAATCCTTACCGATCTTTATTTTATTTATCTACTGTAAATGTATATTTTCCTTCATTTACCAAGTCATAACTCTATTAAAAAATGCATTAAAATGAATAATAAAGTCATAAATTTTAAAGATTCTTTTTCTTATTCTTTTCTTTCGGATAAAATCAATATTTCAAGAATCAAATCAAAATTACAAATTCAAGTATAAGAATTTTTAGTCTCATTTATATTTGGATTTGAACCTCGAAAAGAATCTTTAAAACATTTTTAATATTTTAATTTTATAAAAAAATAATCATAAATTTAATAATTTTTTCACACCGTGTGTAGCGCAGCTAAGTTTACTAGTTAGCTTATAAATATCATGACACCAAATACATTTAATTATTTTCCTTTGATAATCTTTGGATTTTATCTTTTTCCTTAATTATTTTGCATTTTGAAGACCCTTAATATTTTTGGTCAAAAGAGAAATGAAGGGAGGTCTCATGTTCACACGGTTTCTTTGTTCCTGTGAATTTGGATTAGTTAAAAAATTATTGTTGAGCCAATAATAATAAATAAAGAAATTTTCCAATGACCTATATTTGACTTTGTGGAGAATTAAAACGTTTGGGGACCTTCTTCTCTCTTTCGTTCCCAGTGATTGATCGGAGATTCAAAGCAATGACGACTTGTTCTTCCACATAAAAAAGGTAAGCATACCCAATTGGTATTTCAGTTTGTTGTGATTTATAAGGGATTCTCAATCTAATTTATATTTTATTAATTCTGCCTGAATTTTTGTTCTAATAATTCTTTTACTTTGCGCCAGTTTCCTTAAACTTCTGCGGTAGTTAAACCCTTTTTTTATTCTTTCTTCAAAAAGCCATTTTATTGAGAAACGAAAAATAATAAAATAAGCAAAACTAACTTCAGCTCCTTCGTCTTCTTCACAAGCTCGACGGCGATCGGAGGAAAGAGGCAGCTGTAACTCCAGATCTTGATCACCTCATGGTCCAAGAGGAAGCTAGCCTAAGTAGAAGACATTGAGGACGCTCAAACTTCTCACAAGCGCCATCACTTTTACTCG
This sequence comes from Solanum raphanifolium, assembly GCA_036250405.1. Classification (NCBI taxonomy): domain Eukaryota; kingdom Viridiplantae; phylum Streptophyta; class Magnoliopsida; order Solanales; family Solanaceae; genus Solanum; species Solanum raphanifolium. The sequence continues at coordinate 26,537 of JAJOOE010008000.1, forward strand.
TTGAAGACTCCTTCAGCATAGCTTTGTAAGGCCAAAAGGCTCTGTATCAGTGAGTACCAACCTATCACATGTCTCAGTTGTGTATTCTTTTAGTTTAGTTGCTGCCTTTTATATCTGACTATTATTTCTGGAAGAGAGGAAGTGCTTCAGCATTTTGTGAATCAGAATAGGTTGTGATATGCAAGGAACTGGTCGATGATGTCGGACCTAGTTGACTACTTTTCATTTGACTTCCTCTCCTGAAAATAGTTGGCTAACATGTATTCCCCTAGTAGTTCTATTAATGGGCAAAAAGATGTAAGAGTTCAAGGGCAAAGCTCTGATTTGGCAAACAGGTAATCCATGAGCTAGATTATGTTGGGAATTTTCGGTTGTGTGTGTACGGCCACTAATTCATGACAGTTGCAGGCAAAATTTTGGGATGAGTTCTTTACCGAAGAATTTGAAGGGAAATGACACCATCAATGACTCTCAGGATCCTGAAGCTATGGTAGCTTTTCTAAATTTGTACAGAATACAATTTTCAGTTTGAACGGAGACTACAGTTTGTTGATTTGCTCTATAAATCTGTGTTCAGGAACTGTATTCACGTGCGAAAGCACAACAAGAAGAAATTCTATATCTTCGGGAACAGATTGCTCTTGCCAGTGTTCGGGTGTGCCATTTTCCTTTGGTCTTTTGCACTTTTTTGCTTTTCACTTCAGAGTTAATATACTTATGGTTCAACTTTTAACTTAAGAACATTTCGTTGTCACCGTGTGATCAGGAATCACAGCTCTTGAATGAGAAATATGGACTTGAGAAGAAATTTTCTGAACTACGCATGGTTTGTCTTTCTTATGACTGAATTTACTTGTTTAATAGTTTTGTTCTATACATTATTTTGGAGTTATTATTTTGTACTCATAGGCACTAGATGAGAAGCAGAACGAAGCTATAATATCCGCCTCAAATGAACTGACTCGGAGGAAAGGTGATCTTGAAGAAAACTTAAGATTGGTGAATGAGTTAAAGGTAAGCAATCAGAGGAAATAGGTATTGGTAGAGTCGCATTCAACCTAGGTTGACTGTGAATTCTTGACCCTTTTTTGGGAATATAAGCTTCAATTTTTTAAAAATGTTTCTCTACTTGTGGTTCTTGATGTAACTGCACAATATTGGTTGCTTCTCTGAGAAATATATTTCTTGGGAGAACTGTATATACTGCTCACCCCCAGCTAGTTTGTGATTGAGAAATAGTAGTTGTATCGTCTATCTGCATCTTCTCTGGATCTTGTTTATTGGATGTTTTATTCTTTTTTCAGGATACGGAGGATGACAAATATATTTTTATGTCATCCATGCTTGGATTATTGGCTGAATATGGTGTCTTTCCTCGTGTGGCCAGTGCCTCTAGTCTGACCAACAATGTGAAGGTATTGATTACAAAGGATTAGGGTAGTGCTTTAGTAAGAAGCACTGACTCTCTCTAGATCATGTTGTTTACAGTCCTTGAGGTGTATAATAATCTCTGAGGAGTTAAAAGGTCCAGTATGTTTTTTCATATATTAATTGATATTAATATTTACATGCAGATTGTTTGGATCTTTAGTATCTTATGAGTTTCTTCTTCTTCTTTGTTCAGTTCTTTAGGGAACTTGTGGAACTCTTTATTAAGGCTCCTTGCTTCATTTCTTCTCTGTCATTCTAACATGGATTATATTCATATTGACCATCTTTGACCAGCAGCTAGCCATTAATTTAATGGATATACATTGAAGAAAAGATATTGAATTACTGCACATCCTTTTTATGACAAGTTCCAATGATGTACAGTTTTATCGATCTTCTGCATCTTGATAGGCAAAGCATATGATATACATTGAAGAAAAGATATTGAATTACTGCACATCCTTTTTATGACAAGTTTCAATGATGTACAGTTTTATCGATCTTCTGAGTCTTGATAGGCAAAGCATATCATATTTACTATTTTAGAAAAGTTGTCTATTTGATCATGCTGCCTGACTAAAGTAAAACTGTAAAGCATATGGCACAGCACTTGTATTGGACACATTGCTCTGGTCGGAAAAACATTGCTTTGGCAAGAGTGCTACCCACAAAAATGTTATCATTTTTCAAATCCTGAAAAATTAATTTTAAGTCGTGCATGCAAATATGCAATAAACGTTAAAACATCTCTAATCCCAAAAGCATTCTGTAAAACATCATTATCTATTCTTTTTGCTGTAAATCATGCTTGACATGCTAGTAGCACTGCTATGTGTTGATGGGGGTCATTGCTTGAGGTCTTATTATGCCCGACTAATCTGAAGGTCTGGCTGAATGTTGTATTTTCAGTTTCCTTTTCCGTGCTTTGAGGAAAACTAGACTTACATCATGTGTAATCTTTTGAATTCTGTACTACTTAGAATCTGCCTGGTTCAGAGTTTGATGTTATTAGAACTTTTTCGGTTAAATGAGCTTATTATACTATGGGGGTCTGGTTGTTGCAAAATCTACAAATGGATGAATCAATCAACTTTTCTTAGTCCCAACCAATTGAGGAAACCTTTATCCTTGCAGTCATTATGCTATTTTTAATATTCAGAGGATCATCATAGTTAGACATTGAGGAAATTTTATGAATCCTTCGTGTCTCTTCCTTTAGAGTCAACATACAAAGGACCATCACTGTTAGTCTGAATTAACCAAATTTCTCTTCGTCCTTCCACTTCGAATCTAATCTTATAGCATCAACGAATATTGCAACGTAGTCTTCCTTCCTAGAGTATCACTTCTGATTCAACTTTTTTCTCCTTAATGTATTGCAGCACTTGCACGATCAACTGGAGATGAAGATCAGAACTTCACATGTAAGGTTTTGACATTGTCTAAATCATTTACAACCTTATTAATTACGATTTTGTATATACGGAGCAACCTTTTCAATCATGCTTTATACTGGGTTTTTTTGGGGCCAAATTGCGGTATGTTTTCTTCAGTAGGTTATCAGATTAATATAAATGAAAAAAAAGCATTATACTGGGTTTTTTTTGCAAATTGTGCTATGTTTACTTAATCAGGCTTTCCAAAATTCAGAATTCTTTAAATGCAAAGAATGACCAGCATCACGAGTTCAGGTTTGAGGAACTATTTTATGTACTCAGTTCCTGAGTTGAGATATCTATGAAAATACATTAGAAAGGAAATACAAATTAATTGGCTTGCATGACTAGAAATAACTTAATTAACAAGCGAGAGATTTGGTCAAAGTTGTCTGGAGTAGACTGAAGTGGAGGGGGAGTTGGAAACAAATTGAAACCCTAGGTTTTGCCTGTATAATGTTTCCCTAATTTGGACTTTGGTTTTTTTTGGACACAAATAAAAGGAGCTCAAAGAACGGAAGAATTGAACAATTTAGAGGAGGGACTTACTCTTTGGCTCTGATATCATGTGCAGAATGAGAAAAGAAAGAGATAATGGCTTTAGGCAAAAGAAGTGTTCCTTACCCAGGACAAATTAATGAGAAGAGGGATCTCACCAGATGCTTTTTATGTGGAGTTAAACTAGAGACAGTTAGCCATCTATTTCTACACTGGTAGGTAATGGAACAACTTTGGAGAGTTTTCATTAATCATAAAGGCATATCCCGAATTATACCTGGTAAGATCACAGAAGCTTTATAGTGTTGGGTGGAAGCAGAATCTCTGGCAAAGGATAATAGTAGATGGAGAATTGTCCTTTGTAGTATCTGGTGGACAATCTGGAAGGAGAGAAATTTCAGATGCTTTGAGGTTACAGAGAATTGTGTGCAAAAGATCAAGTTGAATTGTCTATTACTCTTTTGATATTGATTCTATTTTGATGTTTAGAGTCAAATTAGATGTAGATTAGATTATCTTCTTGAGTTCACTTGTGAATATGGTTTATGTACAGCCCATATACCTTTTATCATTTTCAAAAGAAAAGAAACTTTCAAAACATTTTGACCAACCAAACATTGGATTATTGAAAAATATTTTCCTTCATACCAAACACAAACCTAAATATTTTATATGATGAGTTAAAATGCTTTGTATACCTAAATGCAAAATTGCGTGGACCCTTTACTTTCGATGCTGCGCCCATGTCAGATTCTCCAAAAAAAAAATACAAAGTTGCGGGGACTCTTCACTTTTGATTGTCCAACCCGTGTCGGTTCTCCAAATATACACTAATTTTGGAGAATTTGACACGCAACCGTTGACATTTTTGAAGAGTCCATAGCCTAAATGGCAAGAGGGTTGAAGAAACATTTGAAGAGTCAATGGGCCGAAGTATTGGATGCTTGATAAGCTTGGAGGTGCTTTTGCTCCCAAGCCTTCTTCTGGTCCACATAAGTCAAGGGAATGATTTCCATTGATTATTAACCTCATAAACAGGTTGAAATATGTTTTTACATACCATGAGGTCATCCCTATCTTGATGCAATGGCAAGTTATGATTGATGGGAAAGTTAGGACAGATAGAACTTACCCTGTTGATTTCATGGATGTTGTTTCGATTCCAAAGACAAATGTGAACTTCCGACTTCCTTATGACACTAAGCGTCTCTTCCATCTCCACTCACTCAGGGATAAGCAAGCCAAGTTCAAACTTTGTAAGGTTTGATCAGTGCAGTTTGGTTGAAGAGGCTCATAAGAGGATGGGAGCTCAATCAACTACAACTGCTTAAAAAGGCTAGGTTGAGCTTAGGATAAATTTTACACGTTGGGCCATGTTTCTCCTTGTTTAGAGATGCCAATCTTATTTGGCATGCTGCATTTTAACATGTGTACTCGGTACTGTTGTACCTACCTTTTTTTTGTGGAAAGAAGGTTGATTGAGTTAAGATGATAAAAAAAATACACTTCAAAAATCTTTTGATGTGTGTAAGTTTGATTTCAAAGTGTATGCATTTATTGCATCTCTTAATTGCAATAAATGCACCTCTAGCGAGACATTAATGCGTCGTTTGGTAGTTTTATCATGATGGCTTTTTTTTGATGATCGTGGTGTCAGGGCTAGGTTTTGCGTACCTCAACTAGTTCCACGGGGTACCATCCACCTCCCACCAACAACATGTACCAGGTAACTTTGTCCACCTAGGCTCAAACATATGAGTAGAATCACCTAGTGTTTTTTTCCCTTTGCTGGGATTTGAACCTGAGACCTCATGACCCTCAACCACTTCATTCACCACTAGGCCACACCCTTGGGTGCGACGATGGCTTGACTTTTGCAAATATAAAAAGATCATCTATTGAGCATGTATCAAGTGAAATAATTTAATGGGCCTAAAATTTTCGTATGCAAATGAGGGAAAAGGTCACCAAAGCTTAAAGCCTTTGTGTACTAACTTTCTTGTGGAAGAAACAATATAATGATATGCTGAATACATGGTAATATGATTTGGGATTTTGTTAAGAATATTGTAAATGATATTGTGTATCGATTAGGATTTTCAGAATTAATTAGATTGATTCGTTCTTGTAGTTAGGTCGTTAGAAAATCTTCTTTTCTATTTTAGCACTTTCGCATTAACTATTTAAAAGCAGTAAGAATCATTTGCGTTTTCTTTCAATTCTGTATTTTTTTTTATCTCATTTCTCACTTGATATTAGAGTAAGGGTGTCAATTAGGACTTCTCAAGCAGCTCATCCCAAGTTCGAATGGACCTAGGAGGTAGATCATTCAACCATGTTGCTCGTAAGGGAAAATGGAAATAACCTTAACTGCATAGGATCATTTGAGATAGCGTTTTGCTTGGACAATGTACAAATTTGGGGCACCTTTTTCCACATTAACTTGAGGATCTTTGTGCTCAAGCTCGCCAAAACAGGCCTTTGTTTGCAATCAATTGAAACATCAATGGTGTCATGGAGAAAGTTATTGCCCCAATAGCTGGTGGGACTATTACATTTGCATAGTTAACAGGGATCACATTTTCTTTTGCGAAAATACCAAAAGGATTTAAATCTTCAACCATTGTACTTGAAACACATGAACACAAAATAAACATTGGTCCAAAGTATGCAACAAAAGTAATAGACTATGTCTAAGTCACCAATTGCTCCCACAATGACAACCAATTGTGATAAAGCCCAACCAAGCTCTATAAAAGAACAAAGCGGTTGTCACAATACCTGGAGAATGTCCAAGTCATAAGCCACATTGAGTAAGTATGAGGTAGATAAGTCTAAGTCTATATGCTAGAGTCTTATACAATGCCAAATGTCTTGTTTTAAGAAGGATTTAATTACCTCAAGTGAGATCAAGTGAATAAGAGATGCTTTGTAGATAAAATTAAGTCCATTCATGATTTGAAATGGAATTGTATAGTTTCTCTATATTTTTGGTGTAAAGAGAACTATATAGAGGAAGTAGTCGATCTTATAGATTTTATAGGTGCTTTGTAAATCTAGAGTCCGTACCTCTTTGTGAAACTTTTTGGAGGTGACCAACATACCCTTAGGGGTCGTTTGGTTGGGAACAAGTTATCCCTAGATTAATTATCTCGGGATTAGTTATTCTGGGATAACTTATCCCACCATGTATATGGAATAACTTATCCCATTACTATGAGATATAAATGGTGGGATAAGTTATCCCAAACATGTCAACCAAACAAGACAATAAAATTTTATCCCATGACTATTTTTTTATCCCAAGACTATTTATTCTTATCCCTCACACCAAACGATTCCTTAATGCTGAGGATTATAATAGTACTAATTTCAGAAAGAAAAAAAAGAAAAAGGAAACTAATGATTAAACTAGAGAATATTAAATGAAGTACTTGAGTAATTTACTTCAAATATGGAAAACCTAGATTGTTCGTCACCTCTACGTGCCTAATTAATGGGTTTTTGCCTAATTAGCCTACTTGTTTTTGGTAATTATTATGGTCCAACTACCCTTAGGGGTGGCCCAGTGGTTTGGGCTTAGGACTTCCATATTGGAAGTCTCAAGTTCGAAACCCCTTGCCAGTGAAAGTGAGGAGTTTGCCTTCTGGGTCGAGCTCGTCGCACTGGGCTTGCTTAGTTCGTGTTACCTCTTCTGTGTGGTTTGTGAGCTATTGCATAGGAGCGGTGTTTTTACCCTTTGCGCACGCAAAGGGTAGCGGCTGCGGGTATTCCTTGTCATAAAAAAAATAAAATTATTATGGTCCAACTGTAATGACCCACTAATACATCCCTACATTAATGGGGTCATTCCTAGTTGCTATTCCTAGTTAACGAGAAAGCATTTATGAATGAATCTTGTGAAAATATGAGATGAGATTGACTATTCCTAGCAATCTCTATTGATACGGCACACCAATTCCCAGGGTAACTAGATCAATCTTTTGAATGAATTAAACCCTAACTTAAACCTACTTCCTCGAGTGAGATCAAGTGAGTAGGGAGTGATCAAGTGTATACTTCCACACAATTTGTAGAATAAGCATGGATTCAATTAGAAAATAATAGACTTAATCAAAATAAAGCTAATAATTGAACACCCATTAATCAAACAACATAGATTTGGATCACTCCTAGATATGAGTCGAGCTACTCATGATAAAGCACAAAAAAAGAAAATTAAGATAGAACTCATATTGGGTAAGAATATTTGATAGTAGTTGAAGTGGAATGACAAACAAGCTTGGTGCAGTCCTCCGGAATCGCTGTAGCTTACATCCCAAGTAACCAAAATTCTCTTTCCAGAATTTTCTAATTCAAAGATATCTAAAAAATACAAGAAAGAACCTATTTATAATCCAATACAAAACTAGCAAAAGTTTGCAGAAATAACTCTTCAGATTTTTTTGCGGCAAGTTATTGCAATCTGCACAAAGCTGATTTTGCCTGTTGAAATTTCTCCTCGGAAACTATAACGCGCAGCCGCAAAATATTTTGCTTAACCATTTGGCTGCCACATAATATTACGTGTCCTTAAAATTGCCTCTATGAGAAATATAGGATAATATTATTGAATTGTTACGTCTACATTATTACACAAATACCCTATTTATAGACACTACAATACAATCCTTTAACAAGTAGGATACTGTTTACTATTCATATTGCTATGACTATTCCTATTCGTGTTCCTATTCTAAGTAGGATTGTATACATCTATTCCTATTCTTACACTCCCCCTCAAGCTAGTGCATACAAATCATATGTACTTAACTTATTACAAATGTAATTAATACAAGGACCGATGAGGGGATTGGTGAGATATCTGCAAGTTGATAACTCGACTTCACAAAATTGACAGTCAATCTCAATGTGCTAAGTCTTCTCATGAAATACTGAATTTGATGCATAATGCCGACAAACACAAAGTGATAAAATTACAGTATTGAACTTCCCAAACCAAGTTGGAAAAGACTATTTCAGACCATAGAGTGACTTATGTAATTGACATGGAATGCCAGAGTATCCCATGTTTGGAGCCAACAAGTTTGGGACCTAGTAGTATTTAGAAGAGCACTAAATGATTGGGAAATTGGAGAAGTGGCCAATCTGCTGGAAGTACCTAACTCAAACCCTACTTTATCCACGAGGCCTGACAAACTTAGATGGAAACTACACAACAAGGGAGTGTTTACAGTGAAATCTTGTTACTGGGAACTCAACACATTAAAAGGGAATAGCTAATTGAATGATCGTCGTTTATTCTGTGATACATGATAGGGTATATAAAAGATGATACCCTAACTACAATCCCTATAAGTCTCAACTGTTCTCTGTATCTGAACAGAGTCCTACGATTAGAAAAGAAGTAAAAGACCCCTAAAATCTAGGAAACAAATAACAAAAAGTAGTTACAGTAGGTCTGTTCTGCTGTTATGCCCCTGCAAGTTGGTGGTGACATTGACAACACCCAACTTGTTGAAAACTTGTTCGAAGGAAGCACGCGGAAGTGGCTTGGTTAGTATGTCCGCAACCTGCTCAGCAGAGTGTAAATGCTTAACTTCAAGAGTGTTGTTCTGCACTTGTTCCTGAACAAAGTGGAATCAATCGCAATATGTTTCATTTTGCTGTGGAACACGGGGTTCTGGCAAATGTAGGTTGCACTAACATTGTCACACATGATTTTGGGAATTTTAGTGAGAGGAAACTGAAGTTCTTGACAGAGATTGACTAGCCAATTAATTTCTGTAGCAGTAAATGCTACAACACGATATTCAGCCTCTGTAGAAGAATGTGAAACTGAGCGCTACTTCTTGGAGGACCAAGAAATAGGAGTGCTGCCAAGATAAACCACGTAACCAGTAGTGGAGGTGTGATCAATAGGGTCTCCTGCCCAGTCAGAGTCAAAATAAGCAACCAACCTTGAATTTTGCTCTTTAGGCACTCGAATACTACAAGGAGGAGGTTCTATTGAGGTACCTGAGCAAGCGTTTAACCACCTTCCAGTGATCTTGGTTAGGACAATGCATAAACTGAGCAAGCTTTTTTACAGTAAATGCAATATCTGGCCGACTGAAGGATAGATATTGAAGCTTGCCGATGAGCTATGAGTTTATGGAACATGTTTTCGTGTCTGCTAGGAGTTAATTGGGTGATGCCTAAGACAACAATGGAACTTCTAAGCAGCTGGGAAGGTATTGGGAACAGAGGAAGAAAAGAGCACCGGTGGAGAACTATCCCAACAAGTATATGGTGGACCTTATGGAAAGAAAGAAGGTGTTTTGATGGTCACAACAGAAACTTACAGAAGATTAGAATGAATTGTATAAGCCTTTTGTATTTTTGGTGTGAACAGAAACTGGTAGGGGAGATAGAAAATTTAGTTGATTTTATAGGAAACTTGTAAAAATACCCTCCTGGGTGATGTAAGTTTCCAATTCATCATTTTTTTGGATGATGAATTGTTTGGCGTGAATATAAAGTTACCCTTTTCTCAAAAAAAAAAAAAGAAACTCGCCTGAGCAACAAAACTAGGTGGTTGCTCCATATAGAGTTCTTCACAATGCAACGGTTGCCCGAAAGTGCCCGAAATCTGGTATGAAGTATATGGATTGTCTTTGGAATCAATAGATGAGTCGATATTAAATAGGAAAGTCACTGAAAAACTGGCTGGAAAACGCTCATGCATTGGAGTATTAGATTTGAAGGCTGAAAGTGGTCACAATTTGTGAAATAAAATTATATGGGTAGGGTCGGAATGGTGACACGACCCTACTGATAAATAAAAATTATATAGGTAGGGTCAGAATAATTGCACGACCCTACACAAATAAGAAAGTAGTCACCAAAAAGAACGGTGCTACGCAAGTCAGACATGAAAAAGTAGTCACCAGAAAGATGTCACGGTGCTACTCAAATCAGATATGAGAAAGTAGTCACCGGAATGATGCACGGTGCTACATAAATTAGATATGAAATAAAGTAGTCACCAGAAAGATGACACGGTGCTACACAAATTAAATATGAAAAAGTAGTCACCGAAAAGATGGCACGGTGCTACACAAATTAGATATGAAAAAGTAGTCACTAGAAAGATGTCACAGTGCTTCATAAGTTAGATATAAGAAAGTAGTCATCGGAATGATGGCATAGTGCTACACAAATTAGATATGAGAAAATAGTCACGAAAGATACACGGTGACCCAACTTTTGCTAACATAATCGTTGGCCAAACAGGCGGCAATATATGGGTAATAGCCACCTACTGACAGTGGAAGATGTTTGATTCTCTTACCAAGTCCGTTGAGGCTTTGATACAATGTGAGAAATATATGAGAAGAATATTATTGAATTGTTGTGTCTACATTATTATACAAAGACCCTATTTATAGACACTACAATACAATCCTTTTAACAAGTAGGATGCTATTTTGTATTCATATTCCTATTCCTATTCTAAGTAGGATTGTATATACCTATTCCTATTCTAACAATCTCTAGATATGGTTTTCCAGCTTCATCTTTCTCTCTACAAAACCCGATGCTAAAACATGTCTATGAAGCCTCTAAGTATGAAGAACTGTCGGATTGCACATGACACTAGCTCACTGGCTAATCCTCAATATAAATAAATAATAAATGAATAAATAATAAGTGATAACTAATAACAGGAGTTTCCATAGGATGCATGCAGAGCTCACCATTCAACTGAAGCAGTGAGAAGAATGTCCTAGCCTATAATCTGTTCGTCTGCAAAACCTGTGCCTATATTGATATAGGCTAATGTAGGTTCCCATGCAGAGAACACCAGTATACCAACTAATGGTACTCAGTCAGTCTTAAAAATTGCTAACTAAAGGTGATCCACAACATCCTTCTTTTGCCAAAGCAGAATGCACTAAGCAGCAATGTATGACAGATGGTTTGTTGCATTGCCATGATGTCATTTCCTGATAAAGTGAGTGATTTTTGTGTTTACCTTCCATTTGCCATCTATGACAGATGGTTTGGTATATTGATGTATTCCTTCCCGGTAAAATGACTGATCTTTGTGTTACTTCCCGTTAGCTATCTATGACAGATGGTTTGCTGTATTGGTGTGTTATCCTTTACCTATAAGAGAGAGACATGTTTCCATATGAGATTTCTTATAAGTTTAACTAGTTCTTCAACACAAACCTTCATATTGGCCGAGATCCTTTTTCTCAATTGGGGGCGGCCACACACGGAAAGCCACACTGAACTTTTGAAATCTAAGACCACCTTCTGATAAATACCATAAATTTTTGGGTCTAGCACTTTTAAAAGCTGCTCTTGTAGATGGGAAGCTTTATTCGGTTAAAGATTTTGGTAGGATGCCTTAGTGCTGCACCCGAGGGTATGGGTCAATGAAGTGGTTGAGAACCATGAGGTCTCAGGTTCAATTCCCAGTAGAGACAAAAAACACTAAGTGATTCTTCCCACGGTCCTAGCCTTGGTGTACAAAATTACCTGGTACCTACTGATGGTGGGAGGTGGTAGGTATCCCGTGAAATTAGTCGAGGTGCGAAAGCTGGCCCGGACGCCACAGTCATAAAAAAAAAAAGGATGCCTTACTGCTGTAGTACTTACCTGAAAGGCTTGCTTTGGTTATTAACTTTGTTTTTCTGCTATGAAGTTTAAAACTTTCATGTTGGAGATTCTATTTTTAAGTACAATGACAATGAGTCAATGTTGGTTAACAGGCAAAAATTGCACAATTAAATTCCATGGTGACTAATCATGCTAGAGGTGGATCTTTTGATATGGAGTCACCTCATTCTAGTTCCATAAACAATCAACTTCCAAGTGGTTCTATGGTATTGTTTACAATCTGTTTCATCTTTTAGATGCTCGGATTTGCTTCTTATTCCAACAATAAGCAGTCATTTTTTTCTTTCCTCTTGGTAAAAGAATTGTCTTGTTTTCTTCTCTCAGGGTATGAATGAATATCCAGCCTTTAAACAGTACATTGATGGACAACATAATGAAGCAGTTCCAACTGGATCAGGAGATGTGCAAGCCAGTAAACATTTGCCAGCTGAAAGCTTGCTGTTCAATCGTGAGATGCATCAACAAGCAAGTCATTTGGAAATCTCATCTAATACTGATAGGTCAGGCTGCAAAATTGACGAACTTTTCATGGTTGTTTCCTGTTGCTTTCCATGTCCCTATATCTGTGGCAATCCTTTTTTCGCTATGTATGGACTAAAGTCACCGAATGCTTGCCAATCCCACTGCTAGGATGTAACGACTTATTATGGCAAGATTTCTTCATCCTCAAAATTAATGAAGTCACCAACATAAGAATTGTAGTTCATTACCTACAGGAAAACTTTAGGTGTTGTAGAACTACCAAGAATATGAATAAACCAATTATACATACCGTACTTGGTCTTATGTAGCAAAGGAACAACATCACCTCATTTTTCCTTGCTCATTGGTGTTAGATCCACAACTATCTTGTTGAACTTCCTGTAACAAGTCCTATCTTGGACAGACCCAAAATAATTCTCTTCACCTTTATCCTTCTCATCAACATGCACATGGAACATTTTGTTTTGACTACCTTAGGATTAAGTTTATCCAATGATGGGTTTTCAATGTAAATTTTCCCATGAGTACCTACAAGAGAGTGAGAACAACTAGAAGACGTAGGAATGTTAGTGTTAGAATAAAAAATAACCTCACTCAAACTCTCTTGTTTTTGTCTCTCTACTTCACGATCATCCCTCTCCGTTATACTCTCCTTGTCATCTCCTTTTTTCCCCTCGATCTTACATTGTCACTGTACATCCCATTCTCTCCACACTATACAACCTCTCCTTTTTCCTCTTTTGGGATGTCAACATGCACCCCTTACTCCCCTCATTCTTCTCTTTCAAAAATTTTCATTGTTTCCTTCACACATTTCTGATCTTCATAAACTTGGGATGGAGTTAAAGCTGGAAGTATATAATTTCTTCTATTTGACTCAACAGAAAGTCTATTCTTTCTCCTATCATCAATTGCATTCTTATTAAACTACCATGGATGCCCGCATGATATGACAATCTTGCATTGGAATTATATCACAAAATATTATCGGAATACCTCCCAACGGTGAAAGAAACCATGCATTGCTTAGTCACCTTAAGCTCACCAATCCATTCAACCACTATGTTTATAAGTGATGTGTTTGATGCATGTTAGTTCTAACTTCTCTATCACGTATGATCTCACCACATTTGCACCACTTTCATTATCAGTAATCATAGGGCAAATTTTACCCTTTATCCCACCCCACCCCACGCCTTGTATGAAAAATATATTCCCTCCTTATATCAGCTACGGTGACATTCATATCCTCCAATATGTGGTCATCACACTGATCACTTTAGCTAAGTTGGTATCACTTTGGTCTCTTAATTCAACCTCCCTATGAGTCCTCTGTTCATCACCACTACCTATTTGAGACATCTAAAAAAAAATCACAGAAAACAAAGATCTCTCAACTTGGCTTCTTTTTTTTCTCTATTGATCTCATTCTCTCTTGTCTTTTCCACTCAAATTACTATCTTTGGCTGGATTTTTTAGAATTTATATATAGATCCTACTAGTAACAACCCTTTAGAAGTAAGATGTAGAAAGAAAAAAGAACTTTTTGACACCCTGACGAATTGAGTTTGATGAGTTGAGAAAAGAGACCAATTTGTGTAACAAGAAAATTTTCCATATTTCTCCATCTTCTTGGTTTTCCTATTTGATGTATGAAACAAAGAATCAACGCAAATCCGGAGTTTCTTGAAAATACCTTAATTCTCGAGAAATTGAATTTTTCCCTTTTTTTGTATTTTGTTTTTGTTATGTAGCTTACCTCTTAAGCTACTACAATAATTATTTTTTGGTCAAGAACGTCGGAAGATTAGCAAGAACAAAACTTTGATAGAGTCACGCTAATATCACTCGATATGAATCAGGTTACTTGAAAGAAACAAAAAAATAATGTGGAAGTGAAAATACAAAGATTAAAGACGGAATTTAAAGATATGTGAAATTTTAGAGTTAAACCCCCAACATTCAAGATTAACTGCTAAGAATCTAATTGATCTTAGTATTCAAAATTTGCGGATTATACTAATGGTAATACTAATAGAGTAAATTCAAGAACTTAGATCAAAAGGTGATCTAGACCCCTATTTCAAAGAAATTAGAGACACTAATGACCTTCTTTAATTTACTTTACTAGAAACCAAATATATCAAGTTAAAAATTAATCTTACCTCCTAAAGAATGTTTCGTATAAAGTTGCAAAACCAAATATATCAAGTTAAAAATTAATCTTACCTCCTAAAGAATGTTTCTGATAAGGTTGCAAGATAAATTCATAGTCACCACACACGAAGTGTAAAGAAGAGAAACCTCTCTAATAATATTAAAATATTTTGTAATTAAAAATATCAAAATCTACCCCTATATATAGGGGAAATCTTTCCCAAATAGCATGAGTTTCAAAACCTACTTCTATGAAAATAATAAATATTAAAATCAAATTGGAAACATTTAAATTAGGAAAACAAATAGAAATTAATGTCAAAAACTACGTAACAAGAATAAGAGAAGATGTGGCAAATTTACAACCAAAATTACACGCCAATTGTTGGCATGTTTTCAGCCCATTTTTGGGCTTATGATTTAGCTCTTGTTGGACTTGATTCTCACATGCCATGCATCCGTTTTTGGGCTCCTCTTGGGTCCTTCCATGTGGGCCCCTCAACTTGGGCCCCATATGGCCCCAATCTTCCTCTTCTTGGACTTGGACCATGAAATACATGTAGCACTTTGCTGAATTTTTGCCATAATTCTTGTACTCATTCTTGTACTCTTCTTCCACGATAAGCATTTTTTTAATTTCCCATTGAAGCCCGTCAACCTTTAATGGATGTATGGGGCAGTTTGTTGGGTGTCTAGCAGCTTGTGTATTACCTTAAGTCTCTCTATCAGCACCTTGGAATTAATCTTTGTACACACCGCCTATGCCTTATATGTTGCTAGAACACTCCAAAAATGTTGCTTCACCCGTGTCGGATCCTCCAAAAATGCACTACATTTGGAAGATCCGACACACACCAGGGGGCATATCTGAAGAGTCCGAGCAACATAAGCCTATGAGACTGACGGGCTTGAAATCCCTAACTCTACTGCACCAGCCTTATTAGGGATTAAAGCCACATCGGTAGCATAAAAAATCTTTTCACTGTGCCCACTCTAATACCTTCACAGAAATGGGACGGAGAGAGTATAATATTTTGGATATCTCACTGGGATAAAAACTGATCAATGTGAGTGGAACAATGACATATCTTTGAATCTGGAACAATGGGTCTTCATTTACTTGGAGAAGTCTAAATTTGTCTCCTTCCGAGAGACTTCAGTTTTCGTCTTAGTCTGTACTATAAGATTCATGTGCTAATCGAAATAGAACATGTTGTTGGAGAGGATTTGAATTCATGAACTCAAGTTTATGAGCCTTCTGAGGTACTAAACTGTTCTACTCTGCGCCAAATATAAGACCCGAAAACTAATAGATGAACAAGGATTTGACTATGAATGAAACCACATACATCCTCTTTATTAGGCAATCACGGTCTACATTCATTTACAAGGACAAGGGCATCTGTTTTTACATTTGTAAACATGGTCCTCCTAATGCAAAATAGATGTACAGTATCAAAGATCTGTCATTCAAGGATAACATCTTTAAGACCATAACAGGGGTTCTTCCATAAAGTGGATTAAACTATGAATCATATATATCTCCTTAGGTCCTTTTGTACTCATGTACCTTCAAGACACATGCTGATAACAGGCATTAAACTCAATATCCAAAACTTCTAGCCATCTTGCCTACCAAAAACCATCTTAACAATAACTTATTGTTTTATGCATATTCAATTAACACCTCTCTTAGCAAAACAAGTAGGGTTCAGCAGCCTTTTTTCCGTCCATTGGTGCATGACGTGCTAAAAGTTTTTTCCGCAAATGAGCAAATTAAACAGCTATTTTTGTTGGTTGTCCTTCTCATCCTCATATTATCTCCCACAAGAACAACCTGGAAGGAAATAAGTAAATAACTAATAGGATAAAAAAAATATTTGGTTTATCAGGGTGATCACTTTCCAGTTCGAGGCCATTTTGCTTGAAATTGTAACTCATTTTTAATGGATAACGGGTAGTCTGGTACTGGTCATCACATGAAAAGCCAACTGCTCCTTGCTGCAAAACAATAGCATGCCCCCCAGTTTTAGATCAAGGAAATAAAGCAATGGAAAGAATTAAGTCACTTGGTCCATTCTTATATCATGAGCATTCTTTGTAAACCCTGATGGCCTGCACATCTAACATTGATGTTTCCTAAATTCTATTTTTCTGCTATCATCTTTGAGGAGGCAGATAATTCTCAAAAGAATGCTATCCCTTCCTAGCAATCTCCATATGGACACCCTATTAGGGCCTGCACTCATTAACATTATAAGAAGGAAAAGAAGGGTCTGCTCTTACATTGCTAATTGAACTTTCATATACACCCCGTTCTTGCAAGTGATAACTCTTTACTGCATTTCTCAATAACTAGTTGGCCCAAAGAAACCGGCATGTGAATCTAGAGGTATCCATGTACCAGTTCCCTCAGCCCTACGTATTAAATAGTACCCATATAACCCCCCTCTTTAAGACCATGGTTGAAGTCACAAGCTGGGATGAACTTTAGTTGACCAATGGCTAAGCGAGGGTTGATGAGTTTGTGACTTGAGAGTATTTTCTATTACCGCAGTTCACAATTTTTTCTTGCTCTGACAGTTTGACACTGCAGGGATGTTCCAGGTCCCACTAAAGATAACTTGTTTGATAGAAATGGGGTGAATGAGAGATTTGAAGAGAGCAACAATGAAAACCGTCATAATCCTCCTACAGTGGGAAATGAGATTGGTGGTTCTTTTAGTTCGGAAGGTAATATAGTTATCTGTCTTTAAAGTTGGTACATAAACTTGTAGGGATCCTAATGATAAATCCTATCACAGGGGAAAGTCCTGGAATAGAAGTATTTCAAATAATCGGAGAAGCTAAACCAGGATGTAAACTTTTGGGTTGTGGGTTTCCTGTACGTGGAACTTCTCTTTGCATGTTCCAGGTAGCGAGTCTAAATGCTATTCAGTATGCAATTTAATTCCTAAAAGGAACTTTACCCACTGATATCTAAAGTATATTTTTCCGATCTTTCGGTTCCAAATGTCAGTGGGTCCGTCATTATCCTGATGGTACAAGGCAGTACATTGAGGGTAAGTCTAAACCTTTATGCCGAGGTTCTCATGCCTCGTTTTTCTTATTTATTTTATGCGTCTTATTGTACATCAATAAAGAGATTGCCTTAAACACCACCCTTGTTTAGCTTCAACACCTACTCGACTATCATCTTTCATAATCTTCAGGTGCCACAAATCCTGAATATGTAGTTACTGCTGATGATATTGATAAGCTTATAGCTGTCGAATGCATACCCATGGATGATCAGGGACATCAGGTAGTTGATCTTGCTCTTCTGTCCTTAAATTCTTTTCTACTTTGATTTATACTAAAAGCAAATTGTATGCTGCCAACTTAAAGTGGAGAAATCATGCAACCTCTTTGCTGTACTATATCTCTCTCTAGAAAATATTTGACTGTTGAAACTGCTTGGTCCACAGATTTCAAGTGGCTTTGAATTTGAAATTAGTTACTTTTCACTAAGCTGTTCACCAAAATCTTGGGCTGCATCTTACGTTCTATTCTAGCACGCTTTCATAGGATTGTGGCCCACTAAATGATTTTCAAGTTTACTGTATCTAGTTTACAAGAAAATCTGATCTATGGTATGCTAGTATACTTGTAACAATAAAGAGCATACCATTGTGCAGTATTAATGTGGGATGTTTTTTGATACGCTCAAGATACACCTTCAGATGAGGTAACACGGTTGTATGCAAATATAGTAACCTAGGGTTGAATCCTTTAAGGTATAGGGAGAAAACTTATTACTATTCGGACGAATACAAGATTAAGAGTCGATTTCTATTCCGTAAAGTTTACGAGATTTTGTATAACTAAAGTTAAAATTGCAGTAAGTAATAAGATTGTAAACTTATGATATGAAGATGCTAAGGTTGTGTCCCCACAATGAGAAACTTTGTTTGTCGATTTTCATGCAATTTTAGATATTCAGGTTCTAGATATGCTCTCAGTCCCACCCTTTGGGGTGGCCCAGTGGTTTGGGCTTGGGACTTCCACGTTGGAGGTCTCAAGTTCGAAACCCCTTTGCCAGCGAAAGCAAGGGGTTTGCCTTCTGGGTCGAGCTCATCACACCAGACTTGCCTTGTGCGGGTTTCCTCTCCTGTGTGGTTTGCCTTCTAGGTCGAGCTCGTCACACCAGACTTGCCTTATGCAGGTTATCTCTCCTGTGTGGTTTGCGAGCTATTGCATAGGAGTGAGTTTTTTTTACCCATATGCACTTAGTCCCTGCACCATCTCTCAATTTCTCCTAAGAGTTAAATGATTTATCTCCCTATGATATTCCCACAACTATTTGAGTTATTTAAGTAAATGCGATCAATTAAGCCAAGTAAATCCTATTATCCCTAATGGGAATTTTTCAAACGAGGGTTAGCACCTCAAGTTAAAATGTAGAACTTCTTCTAACAAATCTTGATCGGTTTTCCCAAGCAAAACTAAGATATTATGGTGTATGTTAATGTTTGCAACCACCAACCAATTAATTAAGAATGAGAAAAAGTTTGATATCTTACAGCCGTAATATCATAAAACACACAAAAATCTTATAAATTTTACAACCGTAGTGGGTTTCACAACCTCGGTAGATAGTTTGGCTACTCATACTGAAAGTAAAACAACAAGAGTATAAGTAAAAAGAATTTATAGACTTACTTCGAATATTAAAGCTTGAAAGAATAATGATGTTCTTCGTTCAAGAAACTAGAAAGAGAAAAACCTTGGAACTTGTCCAAAAACGTGCGACAAAAACTAAACTAAATTGTCAACTCTTTTCAAAAGAAACCGAAAATGTCTATTTATAGTTACCCACAAAGTTTTTTTGAGACAAGGGTAACTTTGTATTCACACCAAAAAATTCATCCTCCCAAAAAATGATGAATTGGAAACTTACATCCCACCCATGGGTATACTTTACAAGTTTCCTTTAAAATCAACTAAATCTACTATATCCCCTACAAGATTCTGTTTACACCAAAAAAACAAAAGGCTTATACAATTCATTCTAATCTTCTGTAAGTTAGTCTTTTGTCCCTCAAAACTTCTTAAATTTCTTTCTTTCCAGAGGGTCCACCATATGCAAGCAGGGATAGTTCTCCACCAGTGTTCATTTCTTCCTCTGTTCCCAATACCTTTCCAGCTATTTAGTAGTTCCTTTGTTGTGCTAGGCATCACCCATTTAACTCCCAACAGAGCCAAAAACATGTTCCATAGGCTCACCGCTGCCTTACAATGAAGGAACAAATGGTCATTGACTTCTGTTTCCTGTTCACACATGACACATCTTGAACAAAATTGCCATCCCCTTTTCTGTAAAGCTTCATGTGTTAGACAAGCCTTTCTACAAACCAACCAACAAAAACAAGCTACCTTTGGGGGGCATTTGGTCTTCCAGATTAACTTCCAAGGCCAAATGTCTACCATTGACTGCCTTGTGTTAAGAT
>JAJOOE010008001.1:0-18314 GCA_036250405.1 Solanum raphanifolium
TAAATGAACATTTAATATATAATAATTATAGGATTATTTCTAAAGAGAATATAATAATAATAATAATAATAATAATAATAATAATAATAATAATAATAATAATAATAATAATAATAATAATAATAATAATAGCAGCAACAACAACAACAACAATAATATTATTTATTATCAAATTAACTAAATTAATTTAAAATCTAGAAATAAAAATAAAAATTACAAACATAAAAGGAAAAAAATGAAAACACGGTTGAGTTCAAACTTTTATTTTAAAAAAATTAATAACTACCCACGTTTATGGACAAAATCCAACTTTTACCATTTGAAAGTTTTTAAAAATAAATATATTAATAATAAATAATAAATAAATAAATTAAAAACTGATTGTAAAAAAGATAAGTAACTAAAACAGAAAAAAAATGTGGATTTTCTTAAGGGAATTGGGGTAGTTTTTTTTTCAGTTTTTTTTTAAAATTTATTAAATTCTATCCTGATTGTCAGTAAAATAATTTTCCACAGTTAATATTACTTTAAGTTTGAAAATCTGAAATCGTAAATAACTTTTGCCATATTTAAATGTACTTAATAATCTTAACCATCTTCAAACCAATCATTCATTGAATATCCGCTTTCAATTTCCTTCTGTGTTTTCTCATTCAATTCCAATGACACCAAAGGCATAGAAGAGTCCGCAGAAAGGTTGTTTGCCTACATTACGCATAAGGAAGGGCTATAAATGCAGTGCCTTTCAAAATGCAATGAAACTCGAAGGCTGGTGTTGCAAAACTCATTCTTGCTTGAATTAATTTTACGATATGAGAAGGTACTGTGCAATTATACTCTTTCATAATTATGTCAACATATATAAAAGTATTTTACCCTATAATTATTGTGTAACTCTTTTTCTTTCTGTTTTGTGATTGCATAATGGGTGATATGCTTTACTTAATTACTTTGTTTATAATTAATAAATAGTTTGCTTAGCAGATTTTTGAAGTTAATATCGTGTGTATAATATAAAAGTATGTTATTTTGTGAAAATGAGAATTTTAAAGTTAAAAGAGTTCCTAAAAATATAAATGTATATACTTAGTAAATAATAATTCTATCTGAAGGTATCTAAAACAAAAGAAAAAGAAACTGAAAATGTACAATATAATATTATAAATATTGTACTAATAATAGACATGTACATGAATTAATATGATGGTTTTTCAAATAACTATTTTATCACCCAACACTCAGCGGAACAAAAAATTAAAGATAGAGAATCATAATTAGTGTTTTTTCAAACAACAATTTTATCGATTGAAATCCTACTACGTTTGCAATCAAGTTGTTGGAATCTGTTTTCTAAACAAAAAAAATTAAAAACTTTTATCCCCTTTTTGGATTTTTTTTATGGTCTCTTCTGTTATTCTTAATATAGATTTTTGTATTGTTAAAAATTATTATTTTCTCCTCTGTTTTTACATATCCTTTTTGCCCACAAAAAATATGACAAATAATTTAAAGAGTCAATATCAGAAAGCTATTCCTAATTTAAAGAACATATTGTAAATACATGAGTACTTTATAAGTATTAATTCAATTAAAATATGAAGTAATTAAATAATTTTAAAAAATAAATTTAAATTTAAATAAAAAACCCAAATAATTTGCATAAATTTAAATTTTAAAAAAGAAATAATTTTTTAAAAATAATTTAAATTTAAATATTCACAAGTGACTCTCTATTGCATATATCATTAAGATCGTTAATTAGAGTATTTCTTTTTATTTGTGTGATAGAATAATGCTATTCACACGTGATTCTCTATTTAACCCACATTGACAATTCTTTTAAAATGTAATGGCAGTCATACACTTTTTCACCTTTTGAAAATAATCCATACTTATTCCTAAAAAAAATAGAACTTCCTTTTAATAATAATAATAATTAGTAGTTAGTAGTCTTTTCTTCATTTGTATTTGTATTTATGTAACTTATTTGATAATTATATTATAATCATGGTATGATTTAGCTAATAAAATATTATTTTAAAATAAAATTAATAAAATAACCTTATCAATTTTTATTATAATAAAGTACTAGAAAAAAATATTATGTTTATATAGATTGCCATATTTTGCGGGGTATTCTCTAATGTGTTTGAGAAAATATGTGTACTTATAATTAGGGATAAGGGGATAATAGACAAAACAGTTACAGTGACTGTTTTTTCTAAAGAGCAGTTTTATAGTTTTTTTTTCTATTTTAATTTTTAAAAAAATTATAGTTTGTTTTAAACTAAATTTCAAGAAAAACGTTTTTATAACTGTTTTGTTGAGATAATTAAGGCAAAATAGTAGTTTTTTTTCTTTTTATATATATATATATTTATTTATGACCGTCAATTTTTTTATTTTAAAAGCCTAATATTTTTAAATTCAAATGGAATAATTAAAGCAAAAAAGATGAGTATCTTTTATTATTTTTAAATGTCACATTTTTTTTTGTTTATATAATTTTTTAAAAATTATTTTAGGCTTAATAATGGGTTTTTCAAGTTAGTAATAATTTTTAAATTTTAAATGCCTATTTTGAATAAAATAATAATAGTGTAAATTCAATTAGTTTATTACAGAGGGACACATGCAATCAACTAAGTTAACTAATGACAAATGTCAACATACAAAAAAGCCATATTTAATATTTTAATATTGCATTACATGTCAAAATCATATATATTTTTTCTAAACAGTAGATACTAAAAAAATGAATTTATTAAATATAATAAATCTAATTTAATATAAAACAGATTTACTTTTAATATTTCTGTTTTAAAAAAAAACCAGTTGAAAAATTGATCGTCCAAAAATAAAATAATAAATATAATAAATTGGATTCTTCGTGGAAAATGGGATAGTCTTTCTAGGACTTTTTTCCTTCTTTTTTTATTTTTTTGCTCATGTTTTTTTAGATAAATAATGCTTAAATAGTTTTTTTTAATTTTATTTAAGTTCATTTAATTGTTGGAATTTTTTTTTAAAATATTACAAATTTAAGTAATTGCTTGAATTTATTATTAATAGTTTGTTTAATTAGTAATTGTCTTTTTTTAAATAAAAATAAATCGAATTATTTAAATTTTGAATTAAGAGTGGTTGATTAGTTTAACAAGATAAAGATTTAAAATTTAAGTTAACACTTATAGTTTTGGAGATGATTACAACTTCTTCACTTTATCACACTTTGTCGTAATTGTAGGAGTTTTCAAAGTTTTAGCTGTTGAGAAATATATGTTTCATCTATTGCTTTTACAAATCAAGATGAAACAGAATGATAAAAAGAACAGAGAAACTGAACAAATATTTTTGTGGGAGTGAGAAACATTTAATAATAATAATAATAATAATAATAATAATAATAATAATAATAATAATAACATTTAAAAATATTCGTGCAATGCGCGGGTATGATTTTTTGTTTTGTTCTGCAAATAATTTATTTTTATGTGGATTAATTTTGTAACACCCCAGAAAAAAATTCGAACTAAGACTCGAACCGTTCTTTGTAGTGAGTGAGATTTTACCAAGGAATTAAAAATTTCTTAAGTGTTAAGGTCACTAGATGTAGCACCTTGAGTTCCAAAAAGAATTAAATTGGAAATAGCAAAATCTGAAATTTTGCAAGTTATGCTTAAGTTATGAGTTTTGTGTCAACTTGAAATGATCATAACTCCTAGCACAGGATGAGTTAGATGTGCTACAAGATACCATAGGAAAGACCTTCGAATTATCTTTCCAACACCGACGAGTTCGCTAAGTTTCGAGGTGAGATGAGTGAGATATGACCTTTTGAAGTTAGGCTGTCCAGTTAAGGAAAGTTAGCCGAAATTAGTAAGGAGTATTTTGGTCTTTTCCTTTCCAAATCAGATTTGATTCGTTTTTAGTAATATTTTAGGGGTCTAATCTGATTAGGTTCAGTTTTATAATCCTAGTTTACGCCTAGGGTTTTAGTTGAGAGTTCAAGAAGAGAAAAGAAGAAGAGAGAGGAGGAGAAAAGAGAAAGGGTCGAAGCGTTCGTCGAAATTCTTGAGAGTTGTTGTGGATTGTCGCCATGAGTTTGATCCCTAAGAGGTATGTAAGCTTCCATAGTGTTGGGTTAGTTCACCCACACGCCAAACATGTTATTTTCAGCGTAATTTCATTCTCAAAGGTAGAAGGATTTAAGTTCTTGATAGGTGTTTTGAAGTTCATTCTAAATCTTGTTTTGTTGGGGTTTTGATGATTTCTTGAGATAAGAGTGATTGTTTTGAGTGGATTACTGTGTACTTAGGTTGGGTAATTGAATCTAAGGAAAACTTGAGAAAAGAAATTGATTAAAAGCGATTTAAGGTCAGAAAACGAGAGGAAAAGTTAGTCAGTTTTGCCTGGGGCAATGCTGTGGCGACACGCCCCCATTGCACCAGGAAGGCTGGGGCTATGCGCCAACAGTGCACCAGAAACGAGCCCTAGTAAATTTGGGCCTGGCGCGGCGTGCTAGGGACGCGCCCGGATCGGCGTTTTTCACCAGTTTTTCATCATTTAGCCTATTTAAGTTATTCTAAAGTGTCCTAACACTTTCCATTGATTCTAACTACTCTAAATGACTTCTAAACATCTAGAAATCATCCATGAACATGAATCATAACCTTGAATCCATAAATCCAAATTCAAGGTAGAGTTAAGAGTTAAGCCTTGAGAGTTCTTCCAAACATTTGAGATTGTCCCTTTGAGTTTTCTTTGAAGAGCCTTCTATAAATTTAAATAACTTGTTTCAAGACTCGAGCAAGTGAGTATGAGAATGAGGAGAATGTATTCATGAGTCCACTTTATCACCACAATATCCTTCCTAGCATGAACCATAACTCTTGAATTCATAATTCACATTCAAGAGAGAGTTAAGAGCAGAGTTCAAGAAAGCCTTTGAGTTCAATTGTGAGTCCTTGAGATCAACAATCGATTTGAACTAAGTTTTGAGAAAGTAATTCAGAGAATGAGAAGAGTCACATACATGAGTTCCATATTGTTATGTAGATCATCGAGTCGAGTTGTTTCATGCCCATAACTCCGCATGAACGTCGTAAGTTGAGTATCCTTCAGAGAAGTGGTATCTTCAAGTTCTAAGACTTAAGTGTTGAGTTCCTAATCTCTTTTGAGAAGCATCTTTGAGTCATTGATTTGAATATTTCATGCTTATAATTCCGCATGAACATTATAAGTCGAACAGTCTTGAGATGAGAAGTATCTTTGAGTCATTGAGTTGAGTAGTTCATGCTCATAATTCCGCATGAACTCTGAGTTGAGCATTCTTGAAATGAGTAGTATTAGTGAAGTTCTTGAGTTCCAAGTATTGAGATCTATCTATGGTTATTGAAAACCTTGCATCGAGTCATTCACGTCCATAATTCGGCATGAACCATATTTTAATAAGTCTTTTACAAATATTTTAATTTTGTTTTAAGACTTAAGTTTTGAGTTCAGTAAAGAGTAAAGTTGAAGTTCATTTCTTCAAAAGTATAGGGGGACTATGTATTCCCAAAAGAGTTTAAAATGTTTTTCACATTTAAATAAGAATGGAAAACTGAGATTTTCAGTAAAGCGCCTTTGGGCTGGTTTTCAATTAAAGAGTAAATGCTTTCACAATAAAGCAAGAGAGGAAACTTTGATTTCCAAGATAGCCTTTGAGCTACGTTTTTGAGTAATTATCTCAAATCATAGAAAGAGTTTTGTTTTTTTACAAACATATGAGCTAAGTATATTTTGGGAGTAGTATTGAGCACCGATATGGGGATGCGAGTTCAGATAACTCAAGTCTCCATAAACCATGTAGCCATTATGGGTAGTAAATGATCATACTTTTTAGATGACTCCTTAAGATGATTTTAGCATAGGCTAGTGGATCCACTTAGTAGTTCAGGTTCTATACCGATGGCAAGGTATAGGACGGTCCTTGGCAACGTGAGGTAAAACGTTGTACCATCACTTAGGCTCATAGTGGTGGTTGTCGGTTAGAGAAACTCCCACATAAGTTATTGTATTCTTATATACAAAGTTATTTGTATTTTTATATACATTTCCGAGTTATGTTGTATCCTTGCATACACACAGAGTTGACATCATGTTTCAAACAGTTTTCCTTTTTCTTTATATTGCACTTGTTTTAAACTGCTTTATAATGAAATGAGTTCAGTTAAGTATTCATGAGTTGAGTATCCAGAGTTGAGTATTTCAAGTCGAGTATCATATCTTTGAAGTTGAATATCCAATCTATGAGTTGAGTATCTAATTTCTGACTTGAGTAAGTTTGAGTAGTTTTGAGTATCCTTGAGTATTCCTTGAGTTGAGTAAGTTTGAAAAGAGGTAAGTATGTTTCCTTTTTATCAAGTTTCAAGCTTATGTTATGCTTTAGAATTCCTCTTACATGCTTGTACATTCCACGTACTGAGCCATTTGGCTTGCATCTTTTCATGATGCAGACACATGTATTTAGGATCATCAACAAGAGATTCGTTGATACATCCGGGAGTTTGAGTTAGCTATGGTGAGCCTCCTTGTTTTCGGAGGATTTCATTTACTTTTCAGTTTAGTCAGGATGTCGTGGGTCTTGTCCCGACTTCCATCTTTATCAGTTAGAGGCTTCATATATAGTCAGTATAGTTGAGAAGTATGTATTATTCATTTATTTTATTAAATGTTTTAAAGACTTAAGTTGCTTATTTTATGGCAAGTTGAATATATTATTTTTATTCTAAGTTGTTCATTTGAGTTAAAGTTTTGAAAAGTTGAGTTTATTGAATTTTATTCAGTTTTAAGCTTTTGTATGCTTAAGTTAGTCTTCCGCTTGTAGTCAGCTAGAATGAGGGTTCGCTTGGGGACCATCAATGGTTCTTGAGTGCCGGCCACATCCAGGGTGTAGACTCGGGTCGTGACAAATTTGATAATTTATTTTTATGGGGTTAATTTGATTATAGTAATTTTTTTTTATTGATAAATTAAATTCATTATTTTGTACATCCTAATTTGCAGGATAAAACGAGAGAAGATGTGCTAAGAGGTTGCAACATGCTTTGCAAATTATATTTAGATTTTAGCTAAAAGTAGAGTTAATATTTTTTATACTAGGTTTTAGATTGATCTATGAACTTAAAATTTAATTAATTAACACAAATATCAATTCAACACATGCCACATTGCTATTAATCTTCATCATACTAGAGTCTTTGATGAACATACCCTTATTACACATAAATTAGGGCAAAATTTTGTTAGCATTATTTGTTTATGTAAAATTAACACATTATTGCACTTTTGTTACTCAATAATAATTCGTATTTAGTTATTCATAAATTTAAAAATTATTATATTGTAAAATTTAAAATATCCGTGCAACGCGCGAACACAATGAAACAAGTATCTTTCAAATATATTTTGTCGGGATAAGTTAAGCGTTTATGTATATATTATCACGGAGTTTAGAAAAATGGAATAGGTCCATAGACTTGGAATGTCGGCCTTGATCTAGGGGGAGACAATCAAATCAAGTCCTATGAATCAAATTGTGACGCATTTCAGAAGGAGTTATGATGAGATAGCAATTTATTTCTGCTCTAGAGTACTCCTCAAATTTCAGTACAAAATAGTGATATTCAATAAACAATAATATAATTTAGTTTTTGAAATATTTCATAAGCTCATGTCAGTGCTATTACTGCGATTGAGGCAAAGGAAAGTATGACTTTTTAGAAGTTGTTGGTATAGTATGATGAACACATACAGGTCCTTCTCTTTTTATTTTCAAGCGGAACACATACTTTCACTAAAAACAACTCACCGGATACCTTAAGAACATGAATTTTATAACTTTTTGTTCTATAATGACTAGAAAGGAATTAATAAAAAATTGTGATTCGAATCACAACCTTAAAGTTGACGATGGAGGGTGCTTACCATCCGAGCAACCTCTCTTATCAGGTAGCATCATATACAATATTCTTGTCACGACCCAGACCATCGTGAGTGGCACCCATACTAACCCTTTGGTGGGAGCACCGTTACTACAACCCAACTAACCAAATTAACAAAAACTAAAACATTTAAAGATATGGAAGCAAATTTAAATGTCTAAAGGAAAACTAGGGAGTTCCCATAAACTCCGAAGTCTAACAAAACAATTGCGGAAATAATGTCTAGAACCTGAAAGTCAATGTACCAAAACATCTAAAGTTCAACAAGTCTACGAAAATGGGTACAACCCAAACTAAACATAAGAAATCTATCACGACAATAATTAAATGTTGGTAAAAAAACCATAAATGAAAAACTGGCATAGCTCCTGTTATGTTTCATTCCTCTTGTAACTGCTTAAGGTAATCAACTCCAAATAGTTCGTTTGCTATCTTACTTATGGACTTTCATATTTTGCGTACATCAAATAGATGTCCCTGCTGATCTACAAGTTGAAAAAGACATTTATCTCCGGCATTCATGCCATAAGCTGTAGAAACTTTCTCCCATCCACTTGTCAAAACTTCAAACTTTGATCTGCTATGATAATAGGTAGGCCAAATTTTTTTATCTGGCCCTCGAAGAAAAACAATCCACCTTCCAAATTTTTCTCTTTTGGGTAAATATTTTCGCCAGGATTCTGATAATTTCTGCACAGACATAAAGGCGGTTTAGATTCAACGAGAAATACACAAACTAGGAAATAAATAAAATTTCAGCCAAGTATAGCTGAGTTGATTTTTTAAGCAACATGCTTGCCTGAAATCACACAAGAAGAGAATAAACTGAAACTCAATAATATCAATGTAATGTAAGTTTAAGTGATGAAAGAACTCTTAAAAAAACAATGTAAACGCAGATTTTGCTTACAAGAAAATTAATGCTTCTAAATGAAATTTTCCTCTTTAGATTATAAATCGAAGAAGCAATATTTCTTATTGGCAACAAAATGTCTGCACACTTAATTAAGAGCTAATGGAAATCAGTTAGTTGCTTTGATAAAAAATAAGTATGATAAAGAGAGGTCTAACAAACGAACTGATTCATCTATTTCGAGAAAATCAAACCTCAAAATTATTCAAGGACATCCTCAATTAGAAAACATAGTCATTCTCTTTAGATTTAAAGAAACATTGTCATCGTTGGCATATCCTGCTTCAAAGGCGTTAAGCTTGAAACATATTGAGACTCAAGCAATGTAGATTGATAAATATTCATAGAGAATCCATCAAACATCAAGAATATTACAATCCACCAAAATGACAGAAGGAATGATATTTAAATAAGTTGTTACCAGAAAATTCCGACCATCAACATCTACCAAACATGAATAGTTGACTGCGTTAAGGGATGGTGTGTCTCTTGAATCAGCAGGCTCACTTTTGACGACTTTTTCATTACATAACAACAACACAAACTAACAGTAAGAAAATGCTGAAAGGCAGCCAAAGCACAGAATGTTTAAGACAACACAACATAAACAAAAAAAATCCTACCAATTAATTTATTGTGAACAGAAAACATACCAAGCTGAGATTTACCATGATTGTCCTCTGTTGGTTTCCCATGATTATATTTTATTTGATGCAACTCAACCACCAGGCTAATTGCTTTTGGATAAGTCCTCTTTTCACAATCGCTTGTTCCAAATATTTGAACAATGAAGTGTTCATCACTCGGAACATAGTGAAACACTATGAATTCGCCCACTTTCACATCATGTTTTGATGAAAACTCCGGCCATCCTTGTTTAAGAGCAAGTGTACCATTATGATTAGACACTGTTACCCTCCATAATAGTCCACATGAGTCCTCCAGATTGATTTCCCGATCAATCAGATGTGAAACTGATTTAGCAAACTTTGGAGGAAAAAATTGAAATTTTTTTGCTTAAATTAAAACTAAGAAATACCACATATTGATATATAAAACAACAAGTTTACGACTATATCCTTGGAAGTCTTTTGGGTTTTGGGTGGTACAATTGTTTATAATACAAATTTTATAAACAATTTTTTCTTTCTTAATTTTACAAACATGAAACATTTCATCTTTGTTTTAAGCTCTTTGAAAATTGAAAAGTGGCCTTTTAAAACAGGATAGTGATCATGAGGCCAAACAAAATCATGAAAGAAAAAAACCTTATTGTAATTAGGAATTTTTCCAACCCCCACCCTCTATTAAGCAATATATTCGTGCACACTTTGTCATTTAACTTGTAGAAAATTCTTGTCAACAACTCTCATATCGTTAACTTGTTGAAAATTCTTCTTCTTTAAAATATAATATAGTCGTATAAGTGAAATAAAAAAAAATCCGTGAAGAGTATTTAAGATTTAGTCTATACGTATGAAAAATAATTTTTGACCTATATACTTCATATAATTTTCTATTTATATAGTATAATTTATCATCAAGGAATATTCGATTGGTCACACTTCACTACACGTGGCTACGCCACTAACTCAATTTCCTAAGAGTTGGTTATCATAGCTGAGAAGAAACCTGTGGCTTTCTGAGTTCACATGAATCTGCTTTTACAGTGCTTAAAAGGCAAGTAAGGATGAGTTTTAATATTACAATTGTATTGTGTGTATAGGGTTGCTTTAAATAAGGTGTTTGAAAGGTTTTCTAGGGGAGAAAAAAAGAATATTGGGTATGCTCAAAATTTCACATCAACAAGTAGATAGTTAGTTTAAACTAAGTTGAGGAAACCTTCTAAGAACCACACTTTACCAGAACTTCTAAGAAACCTTCTTCAATCATTACTGTAAAGAATGAAAGAACCCTCTTTCCATTAATCAATGGGCAGTCCTTCTCGCGCTCATCAAAAGATGCTTCCATCTTTTCCTTATGCAAAATATATTTCCACAACAACTTCTAAATCCTACAAAGTATTAGAAAATATCAACTAGAAGTTTAAGTTTGAAAAAATAATACTAATAAAAATAATGGATGAAATGGTGGAAGGCATATTAAAATGTCAAAAATAAACGATGTAACACTAAGAAATTTTTTAAGATTCAGTTTGATTGTCCAACTCCCTTTTTCGATCTTTCGACTACATTTGTATTTCAAGAATAGACCCATGTAGTTTAGTGTCGTAGGTGAATATCCAATATGATACTGTACACACAATATATTTAAAAAAAATATAACTTTAAATGCAAAAGCAACTAACAAAGGGAAAAAAATCAAAAGTCCATGCAGAAAATAGATTGAATTTTGATCTGTAGTATAAAGCTATAATAAACTAATAAAAATAAAAGTAAAATAAGAAGTTGAAAAAGAAAATTAATCATGCACACACCATTCTCCCAAGATCCATTCTATTTGTTTTACTAATCGACAAAGTAATCAGATGCTATCAAACACAAATTACATTATAAATGCATAGTCTAAAATTGTACCTATGAGAACATAACCCCCTGAACTTTTCGAAACATCATAGAAAGATACATGTCCTTCCCCTTAGATCCAATTTTTCATGTGGAGAAAAAGGTTATGAACAAAAGTGGCACAAACCGAAGAGTTAGAGAAAATACTCAAATAAATTTTTTTTTTTCCACAACTCATGGAATAACATTAGATTACTTTAAAAAAACTGCATTAATTTGTGTCTCAATTTGACCCGGTCCGTCATGCTTTGGACATTGATTTTAGATGAAATAAATTGCAATGGAGCATCAACAAGTTAAGTTTTTCAAATGGTTTTCTATTTATTTTTAGCTAGAAAATATTAATAAAGGAGATATTAATCATCTATAGCACCAAGTTAACCTTGTTTAGGTAAACGACTCTTTTGTTGTTAATCACTAAGGACAAATATAGCATGCCGTATGTTTGCACAAACGCTTCACACAAAAAAAATCACAAATAAATATTATTATTAAAATTGTAAATAATATTCTAATATATTAAAATCATCGTAAGAATAATCAGTATTGTATCTCATATGTGTCAAAATACACACAAGATGTTTTCTGAGGTATCATAGACACATCTAAAGCCTTAAGAACCTTTTGTTCTTCTATATATCATGCAAATACACCAACTTATATAAAATAATGTCACATAGACAATGTAAAAATAATCAGTGCCTTCTTTCAATGGTCTCATTTGTTTCTTATTTTTTTAATAGATCCAGGAATAATTTGAATCACTAAACTAAATAATTAAAACTAATTTTCTCTTAATTCAGTAAACTACACATGTTAGATAACAATCAAAGCCAAAGAAGTCATGCTTCAACAACAACTTAATTTATTGTGTTGTTTCGTATAAATCAACAAGTAATAAATACGTCTCCTGCAATATTGATTTTTGAGGAAGAAGATTGTGACTAGGAAATAATAAACCATAGGCTCTGATATCAATGAAAGAAACTAATCAATTGAGAACACACGATTCTCCTAGGATTCATTTTATTTTTACTAGTTGACAATGTAATCACATGCTATCAAACACAAACTACATTAATCAATGAAAGCAAAAACAATTAAATATTGACAATCGAATCAATGTGTTAATGAAATCTTGATCCTTCCATTTTTCATCACTCAGAACAACTATCATCACTAATTTTTCTACACTATCACATTTTTACAAATCTTGGCTATTAAGGGTTGAGGCAACTAAAAATAAAAGAAATATTCAAGTAGAAAACAAAATAGAAGGAAAAATTAATATTGTCTAAAAACAACAAGCAAAACATTTCATCGGGTCAGAATTGAAACTACCTTTTCCACCCCTTCAAGTAGCACAACTTTCCGTTGCATTGTCCAGGAAAATAATTACCTTTTTATTTCTTTTAGAATGAATCAATATTAGTATTGTAATGATCCTCTAGGTCATTTTTGTGCTTATCATCTATTCATCATTTATAGCATTCTTATAGTGACCTCAAATCATTTATGACTTGTTGAGACTACCAGTTCGGTCACCTAGTCGTTTGTTTGGTTCTTATATGAATTTCTATGTTCAGGAGCTTTTAAACCTTAAACAGTCATTTTTTATCAAAAGTTCAGAAAGATGACCTCAGAATCCAATTCTGACAATTTCATCAGCTCCACAAGGGTCATTTTAGGCTAGCAGCATGGTTAGCACGGCTAACGAGGCTTTCAGTGCGAGTTTGTACGATTAGGCATTTTAACTTTCTAAAGTTTGACAATGGTCAACATTTTTCATAAACGTGCCCGGATGAGAATTCCATCAATGTGGTTAGCTGTAAAATATTGTGTGATTAGGTGGCTTTTAAACCTTGGTCAATATTCTTGGTAAATATGCCCGGATGAGAATTCCTTCTACGTGGTAAGCTTTGGAATGTCATGATTGGTCTACAATGACCCTTCATGTGAAACTCGAGGCTCTCGGGATAATTCTGAGCCCTCATGTGGATATTGGCTTAAAATGGAGTTTTGATATGGGACCCACTTTTTATCGAGATGACCTAATTGTATGAAAATTATGACTGTTCCGTTGAGTTAGAAATATCAAATTTGGTAGGGTAGAATATCTCGTTTGCGTACATGTGGTTCTGAACGAATTCAGAATACCCAGTGCAAGACAAATTTGGTTTACACATATGCGTGCCTTGGGCCGCATTCACAGAGACTAGGAGAGTTGGTCACCGTGTTTGCGGGGTCCAGGTCGAGTTCGCGAAGGGTTAGGTCTCCTAACCTTCACATTCGTAGGGAACCGACTGCGTACGTGGGCCCTGGCTTCTCTTGCCTTTACATTCACATGATCCTTGCCGCATTCGCAAAGGGTAAACTTCTTGTTCTCCATGTTCGTGGGCCCTTCCCAACTTCCATCAGTGATTCTTCTCTCAATTTAACTCCGTGTTTGGTAATTTAACGTCCTATGCATCCGGAGTTGTTGAGGCTAGGTGTGTGGCTAGTTGGAAACAGTTATAGACTCTTCGTTTGAGGTACATTTGAGTTATTTAGGCTTCCATGGCTTATTTTTGCGCTCTAAATCTTGAATTGTTGCATGTTGGTTTTCTTGACTACTCCGAGCCCTCCATTTTGGAACACAAGTTTAAGGTAATGTTTTATACCTTTTGACGGAGTCAATTCTAGAAATTCTAGTGCGGGTCCCACGATTCCTATTTGACTCCAAAATTAGCTTGTTTATGTTTTATGTGTTTTTGGTGTTGAAACGACTGTATTGACGTTATGATCCTATTTTTGATAGCGTGGTAGCATTCTAAGGCTGTTCGGAAGGGAAATGCTCCAACATTGTGATTTGGAGCGCACACAATCGACCTAAAGGTAGGCTACATCTTCCATTCTCTTAGATTGAGCTTGAATGTGTAATTACACGTTGATTAGAATGAATTGGGGTGGGTACCTAGTTGTTCTTATTTCCTTTCCTAGATACCATGTTTTTAGACTTGATTTGCTCTATTTCAGGTTTAGTACCATGCTAGTCGAGGATTATGTGTTTAATTCTATTAGTGAATTGACTTGTATGTTGTTGTTATGGTATAATTGAGCATGCTTGACCTTAGTCTGGGATTAGACTAGTGTTTACCTTAGTCCTGCGATACTTGTAACCTTTAGGCCTTAATTTTTCTCCGACGTCGTTTCAGACGGTTTAGCTCTTTGTAAACTGGAGTAGCAGACTTGAGTCTGATATAATGAGCCTTAGTGTAGGCGTTGATTCAGTTTTGTCGAGCTTCTATTCACTATCCCTATTTCTATGACCCTGTTGTGATACTAGAGGTTTCCATGCTTCATTGGGCGACTCGGGATTGGAGTGGCATAGTCTAGGAGCCTTTTGTCAATTTCTTGTGTTGGACTTCATTCCACTTACGTTTGGATGATAGATGATATGCGGTACTTCTATGTTCTTATTGGTGCCCCCAGGTTTAGTCATGCTAGCTTGGCTGATGTCCTTGGGAGTTTATTGTCTGGCTAGGCGATGGTCTTATTGGTGTCCCTGGGTTTACTCTTGCTAGCTGGGCTAGTGCGCTTTTGGAGTTTACTGTTTGGTTGGGCGATGGTCTTATTGGTGCCTCTTGGTTACTCTTGCTAGCTTGGTTGGTACCCCTGGGAGTTTATTGTCTGGCAGGGCGGCTCCTCGAGTTTACTCTTGCTAGCTAGGCTAGTGCCCCTGGGAGGCTACTGTCTGGATGGATGGCCCCATTATTGGGTGCTTATGGTTCGAGGTGGTTACTTAGGGCTCGAGGACCGACTTATGATTATTGGATCTGGATTCATTTTACTTCATGCTTATGTGTACCAGTCAGGTTTATGGGGTTTTGTTCGGGTTTTACTTAAACTTGCGCATGAGTGTACCTTCTGGGTTTATGGGGGTCTAGTTAGGTATAGTTTAGCTATACTTAGTCTTTGTTTCTGGTACGCTCATGTGCTTTCCTTAAAATTCTGATTTGACCTTTGTTTGTGTCTAGATTCTATCTTTTCATATTGTCTTTACCTTCCTTGCTCAGTCGACCTATGATGCCTACCGGATACCTTTACTTTGGTACTTATGCTACACTTTGCATCTGTTTTGTGATGCAGGTCTAGTACCACCTACTAGTGGTGATCGTTCGTGCAACATCACCTTTTAGATCGGAGGCGAAGGTGAGCACTTGACGTCCTAGACTTGCATGTCTCCTTCAGTATATTGTATAACTAGTCTTTTGTATGTTGAGACAAGTTTATTTTTGGGACTTTTCTTTTGTTAGAACAACTCTGTACTTGTGACTTCCAGGTTCTGGAAATGATCTTTTATATATGTATATAGGTTTGACTTGTTCCGATCTTATTTTGTTTTGTTGTTTAAATTCTTTCTTCCACTTCTTTCTACACTTTTAGTCATTACTTATTGTTCTGCGTTAAGGATTGACTTACCTACTGGTGGGTTATAGTGGATGCCATCACAACTCGAGGAATCGGATCGTCACAAATATGTCACGATACAAATTGTCATGACTGACACCCACACCAATCCCTTTGTGGGTAAATAAAAAATTTAACACTCCAACCCATACAATATTTAAGAAATCTAGATAGAAATAGAAAGAATAACAAAATAATTCTAAGTCTCACAATAAGACAATAAAATAACGAAAGTCCAACCAATTACATCTCCAGAATTCAGAAGTCACCGTACTAAAACATCTAACTAAAATTGTCTAAGAGTTACAATGAATAAATGATAAGTAGTTTCAATGTCTAAAACAAAAGACAACATAATAAGGAAGATTTGTGGCAATTCAGATGGAAGAAGCTTACCCTTAGATATGTAACTATTCAGCTAAATGCGGGATCTCATAGGCGCCTTAGGATCAAAATATGAACTTAAAATAAAGTGCAAAAGTAGCATCATTACAAACACAATGTACTGATAGGCATCACAGGCCAATTAACATTAATAACAATATATAATCATAGTCACAAAGCAAGTAGACAAATTCATTCCACAAAGTTAACAATATAAGTCACAAGGCATCACCCACTGAATAAACAAGTATGCAATAACCACATCAACACTCCATAAATATAAGTGTAACCATTTATACGAGTAAAAGTGTGTAACCATCTATAACATATTTTTCGTACCCATACTATCCCTTAACTAGCATATCAATCATCAAGTACTGAGCAAACAATCACCAATCAATAGAAATCATCAACACACTTGTTAGAATACAAACAAGTCAATAAGTTATGAAAATCATACTCATCCTTGCCTTCCAGTTGTATAGTCTCTACATCTGACCAGGATCTCTAACACACTGTCCGAAAATCATAAGTCTCCCTCTCATATGTACACATATACTAAAGGGTCTTAATTTTGCACATCTAGTCATGACTTGTAGCAAATTCTAGGTCTCCATGTACCATACCGATGTGGTACTCGATCCAACCACACATATTACTGCTCATCCGTAAGCTCATATTAAATTTAGGACGCTCATCATTAAAATAGTAAATGTATTCTAATGGTATCTTCATATGTCAATATACTAGCCTCTCCAGTTACCTCTCAGGATAACATGTTCAGTATAAAATAATCACAAGTTCATATCACTAGTGAAATATATTGTTCACTAGTTTGCATGCTTATTCATACAAACAATCATTACATCAATTATAAACAAACATAGACTATGTCTTAAAATCAATTAACATGCAATACAACTTACATTATATATCATAAACTTAGCGAAGTATAAATCCAAGTAAATTGTATCCTACCTCAACCAACAAACCGAAAATGAACATGCTAAATTGCCGGAGCCTTTTCTTTTCTCAATGCCTTAGAATATTCAAAATCTAATAAAACAAAATATATCAGTACTTTAATTATCTACTTCCCCAAACGAGGGACTTGTGTATTTAAATCAACCTAATTCTACCTTTTGAGAAGGCAAAACTAATTATTTTAAGTCTAATTCATCAAATTGGAGGTTTCCATGATCATATCAATTCCATTCAAAGAGTTTCAACTCCATTTACCTCTCTTGAGCGCTTCATATGCACAAAAAACTCATTTTTATAGGGTTTGTATGTTTCCTGATATCATAAATAAAGGCTAGATTCATAATTCTAAGCTATAAGAAGACATAATTTAACAGACTAGAATAAAAAATCATGAATAATTAACCTACACCACATGCTATCCCACCAAATAATAACCCTAGATTTCAACCTGTAAAGTCCTATTAAGAATGTACTCTTTGATTCTGGGAGGAAATCGAATTGCAAAAGGAAGAGATGAAAGGGAAGTAGTTACCTCAAGAGAGAAAAACCCTATATCTTGGAAAAATCGCCTCTTGAGTTCTCTGGTCCAATGTTTAAATTATGATCAAGACTGGGCGAAAAACTGACTTAAAACATGAGTTGAAGTTTAATTTCCCGGCCTTCGCTATAGCGAATATTTCCTTTGTTATAACAATTTTTTAAAAAAAATTATTAAGTATCCCTTAAACTATGAATGAAATTCCAGGAATAAACCTTTCTTTAGTGGGAGATTCTATTACCTTTTGAACTTTTTAAAAATGAAACAAATAACACCTTAAATGCTGATGAGTAGTTGATGGTGAATTGCACGTGCCCTATACATGCATATATTAGTTTTTTTTCTCCTTTTCGTTATCATTAAAATATTTCTTTTTCCTTACCTAATCAATATCAATGACATAAAATTCCAATACAAAAACCAATGCTAAATCCATTGAACAAATTTAAAAAAGTATCAATCTTTTAACATAAAAAGTTATAGAAAGAAGGCGTGGAGGGTGGGGGGGGGGGGGGGGGGACGAAGAGGGGTGG